>CM057340.1:225557889-225612889 GCA_030015575.1 Agapanthus africanus
GCCGGTGCCGACGTCGCCACGCGCTTGCTGGTCGTCTCGAAGTCCACATGGGGTACCTACATATCATAACGCACCGTATCGCATTAAAACTAAATTCGAAATCGAAACGGCATACGAAAATCAAATCGGCACGCGTATCACGCATAGGTCCAAACTTATTGCCTACGTATGCAAGAATAGTCAAACCAACCCTCGATGTCGATGTACAAACGTCAAACCATCGAGAAAAATCCAATCACACTCATTTGCACATTCACGCACACTAATTTTAATATAAACTAGGTTAAAACTCACAAAAACCCCAAATTCACTTTAAAAGCCGTTTTTCCGAAAAACTAGCAAGCAAAATTACCCATTTTAGTGCAAAACTCGATGTTTAAACAATTCTAGCGGCCATAATACTTATTAAATAACTTAAATAAGTCATAAAAACCATTTCCATAATTTAATCACATAAATTTGCATAATTTCCAAAATCCTAGATTGCAAAAATATCAATTTTAACACTTTTTATTGTAAAATTCACAATTTTACAATTAAACTTGGTTTTGCATATATTAAATGGTTAAACCACTCATGGAAACCTTAATGATGTGCTAAAAATCCTAACTAGATTTTAATCCCACGTTTTTATTTAATTTCTAAAACCTAGTTAGCAATTTAGCATAATTATCACCATTTTTAAACTAACAAATTAGCAATTAGTAACCAAATTAGATTTTGCATTCAATTACATGTTAATCCCCTCATTACAATCATAAGCTAATGATAAAGAACCTAATTTAATTCAAACCCTAGCTTCAATTCAAAATTCCCAATTGAATTTCCAAACATTCAATTAAACCCACAATTTAACACCTAATTAGCTTCATTAAGGAATTTAAATCAAACAAAATGAATAATGGGTCAAAAGTTATACCTCACAAACCATGATCAAACTTGAATTCTAGACCTCCATTTTGAAATCCTTGCACCAAGATCCATGCTAAAGGAGATGAGGGAAAATGGGTAGGAGTCGGATTTTGATTTTGTGGGATTTTTGATGGATTTTTGTGAGGTTTTTGGAGATGAAATGAAGTGGAAACTTGGGGGAAAAATGAGGGGGGGGGCCGCTGAATATTTCGGCCAGAAGAGGGGAGTGGGGAGAGGTGAGTGATTGGTGTAGAAATTCCAAGGTCAAAGCCCCTCCCAATTACCATAATACCCCCACCTACTTTACTATATATAAAAACCTTATTTTAACCCATTTCTCACATGATTTAAGGTCAAAAAGAGGGAAATAAAATTCTTGGGCTGCTACAATAGTGTGGGGCCGGCCAAGGGGAGTGAGGGTGAGTGTGAGAGACTTTACAAAAAAATTCTATGCAAAAAGACCCCCCACAATACCAAATTTGCAAGTTTTAGTTCAAAATAACTATATTTTTGTTTTCCATAAAATGAATCAATTAAAACTTGATATAAAATACTAAAAATTTATATTACAACTAGATTTTAATCAACATGATTTTAAGGATTAAAATTAGCCCATTTAAATTTGTATTTATCGCTAATTTAATGTATTTTCTTACCGGCTTAAAATAATAATAAAATAATTTTTTTTCACAAAATTTGAAATTTCACCAGTGGCTCAATAAACACCAAATACTAGCAATTTCATAGCTAGAATATGTATATTTAATTTTTATAATAAGATATTTGCATTTTGACTTTTTTTACAGAAAACCCCCTTATTTTACCGATTTTCCGAAATTTCACCGAAACGATTTTCAAAACGCTACATTCCTCCCCCTTTAAAAAAATTCGGTCCCCGAATTTAAAGTAAAACTCCCCCCAAATACTAAAACATCTGAACCAAAACCATCAAGTCGTCGGGGCTCCGAAATTGTAAATACATAAAACAAATCGTAGCGCAGCGCATGCGCATGAAAAATGAGCATATAACTTAAATCAAAACTCCGTCAAGCATCCCGCAATCATCGGAGTCATGGGGAAGACATCAATACCAAATCCAAAGCAAAACCAATGTGATATAACTCGAAACTATACATGTAAAATATATTCAGGTACTGTCCTCTGACTAGTCCTGCTCAGTACGAAAACACATAGCAATATCATAAAAACGTACTGCTCTATAAGAAAAATCAATCCCCAAAATACGCGTATGAATACTACGTGTGTCTTGTGTGCACGGAAATCAAAATCCAAATATGTGCCATACATATGCACAGAAACAACATCTAAATGCATCGGGTGTGCACGAAACATCTGTCGTAGGCAACATGTGTGCCTGACAGCAAAATCAGGTGCATCTAACATGCACGAAAAATCTCGATTTAGTGCATCTGGTGTGCACCAAAATCACACTTCAAAACATGCGCCCAACATGCGCGAAAATCCAAATCAGGTGCATCTATCGTGTACGAAATCATGAAATCCAATATCAAGTGCCGAATATACGCAAAATCCAGTCAGGTGCACAAGGTGCACAAAACAAATATCGAACATCACCATCGAAATCAAAGTCCAGTGCATCTAAGTGCACAAAAGGCGTATCACTGCACTGCAAGCATATATAAACTATACAGAGTGCAGGAACCAAAACGTGTGCGTATATACGCACAAAATCAACTCAAATGTCTAAAACCGTAAATCACAAACATGTGAAACCAAAGCACGAAAACGATATCAAGTGCTACACTGTGCAAAGATCGTAAATCCTCAATCATCAAAATCAAATCATGCGAATAAATCACCCAAAACATCGAAATCAATAATGGCGGAATAGTACCGCTCAAGCGCATCCTCTAAGAATCTCGGGCCAACTGTCGCGGTCACTAGTGGGACGTCTCGTCAATGATCATGAACTCTGGCCTGCTGGTGTGCGTAACAATGACCACCCAGGTGTGCGTAACAATGACCACTCCTGGGTCAAGGTCTTCTTGTAATTTATTCCAGAAAGGTCCTATCGAGATTTCTCCCAAATCTCGTCTCTGCCGAAATGTCCGGAAGTCATCGTCCCTTACTAGATCTGTTCTCGTTCTGGAACGGCTGCATACTCAACGCGACTCCTTCTGGAAGGTAAATCCAAGTACCACGCCTCGGCATGCGCATCGCATCTCTGATGTCGGCGGAGTGGAACGTCATCTCATCTAGATCTGGTACGAACCTCTTTCTTCACTTTTCTCTAATGTCGACCGTTTCGGACTCGTCTCGTCGTGGCTGCATGGACTGAGCTCCCACGGCTATCCTCGTATCCGGAGTCTCCCAAGAAATGCATCTCACCACCTAGCATCCGAATTAAGTCGAGCCATCCGATCGATTTGTCAAAACCTTATAATCCCCCAAGAGCTCAACCTCTTGGGCACAGTTTAATAGTATCGAGTACATACCACAGCATCGGTGGTCCAGCCGTAGAAGGGCAAACCCAAGCCTCACTAATGGCGCCGTAGAACTGCTGCAAACCCGAAGGTTCAAAGGCTTTCACACGGTCATTAAGTCGAGTTAGGGTTTCAATCTTCTAGAGGGACCATAGAATTGCCTGCATGTCTTTCCGACTACTTTAAACTTGGAATAATAGGTTTCTGACATTCGATCGTCTCTGTCGACTCTCAACGTCTCCGCGTGAAGTCGTCTCCAACTGGAATCAATCTATCTGATGACCTCGCATCGGGGTAAGCGAACGATCCACATGTCCTAGTCATTCATCCTCGATGACTAGTGACCTTCTAGCATCTATTAGTACAACTCGTCCCGCAATAGCTCCAACATCTGGGGCGATATCCCGTCGTTCGCTGCAACAACTGGCTCACTCGTCCGCACGCTGAACAGTGTCTCAATCATCATGAGTAAGTAATATACCAATGGTCATCAAAATCTGGCTGGCCTCTGTCAGTGGCTCAATCCTCTAGTGTCGATCAGCACATCCGAGTAACCTCATAAAGGCGATCCGCCAAACGCTCGTGGCGCGGAAACACAGTAAAAAGACACATCTCCGCAATCGTGTGTCGCCGGAATCATGCCCTGGTCAGTCCTCGTTCGTGACGAGCTTGTGCTGACCGCAACTCTAGCCGTAGCTCTTCCTGCCATAACCGTAGCAGCAAAACCAAACTGGTACCGATGAGGTTAGATCAGGAAGGAATATAATACTGAACAAGGAAATATACATCCTAAGGCTTCATAAGTGGAGTGGCGTGTCGTAAATATGCCGCGGAACATATCAACGGTACGTCACTCTACTTTAGTCACTTATTCCATCAACCAAGGGTCATCCTACGCTCCGAAGGTTAAAACCTAACACTCTGATACCAACTTTGTCACGTCCCGAAAGTACGGAACATGACCGGCACTTAAACTACGAAACGTCTCGAGGCGTACGTAATCTAAGTAAACCGAAAACCCAGAAATCCAAACCAAGAAAAGTAGTAGAGTGCAGGAAAAACCAACTTAAAGCAAGTAATTTCAATAGCATAAGCCGAATTATGCGGTTTTTTTAAAACATCAAAATTTTACTGAAAATTTCGGCAGAGTCTCCTTTGTAAATACTGGCCCCAAAACGGGATACAACATGAATAGTATACGAAATCAAGAAAAAGGCATCCCCAAGCTGGAGCTAGCTCTTCGTCAATCGACGGTCACAACCACACAAGCAATCTAATATACAACGCCAACGGCGAGGATCAAAACTCAAAAGGAAACTCAAAACCAACAAATATATAACGAGCGACTCTAAGGTCGAAAGAATAAACAACACTGGTCTCTATCTCAATAAATACATGTTTGGTTGATGGAACTTCTAGATACAACAGAATAAGGATATACAAGATATATAATGGGGGTACGATACAAATAAACCCACCTACTAGCAAATCACCCGGAAATGGAAGTAGTGCTAGCAAAGCCGTAATGAAACCTGTACGGCAAACCTGCAAGAAACTGGGGCACAACGGGGGTGAGTTGCCAACTCGTGAATAGAAAAACATCTACGCACAGAAATCGCATAAATAACGCAATCCTAGGTCAATGATCATAATATGTCCTCAAATATAGGAATAACACGTAGCCTATAACAAGGTCAGGGTAAATATCTAACCCGAGTGTAATCTCATGTGCCCGTGTCAGTGCCTCAGGTAGCAATATATCATATGAATGAGGTATGAATGCATGAAAACAGAATACATGTAAATGAAGAACTGTTTTCATAAATTAGTGAGATTTCCTTTGTATTTTTAAACTGAGGTATCATAAATGAAATCAGTATCAACAGTGTCTAGCATCGACACAAAACATAAATCTCAATGTCTCGAAATATCAATGTCTCAATCTCAATATCTAGGGCGCCGTCAGTCCAGACCGGCCCCTACCATCCATCTCAAGACCACGACGGTATCCTCCGGATATCCGACGTGTCGGGTAATATCACCGGTAGGTAGTGCTCCCCAGCCAGGCTCAACGTCAACACCACATTCCTCTTGCCCCGGGGTACCATACCGGGCCCACCATGTACCCGAAACGGTTCCTCCACTCCTCGAATCGGGTCTCGAAATCCATCAGCAAACTCATGGTGGACGACTCATACATCATGGGAAAACCGCACTTTTTATTTTAAAAGGGAGAAAAGGTTTATTTATGTTTTTGCGGTTTTCCTCCAAATCCAAGAAATCTCATGAAATCCGAATCCAAGTCATCAATAGCATGTAAACAGTGAATATAGGCATGAGAATCCATGAATGCGACACAACAGTGAATAATAACATGCATGAAGTAGTAGGCAATAACTACAATGTCTAACTAGCATATAAGGCAAGTACACTAATATCATGTCTAAACTATTAGCTAACAACCTATGTCAAATGAAATAGTATTTTCTAAAGTGTTCGTGACATGTCAATTACCGATGAAGATGTGTGTGAGCCGGCAAGTAAGTGTACGTGGTACATACGCGTCATCGATAATGGTGCTGGTGTCCTAACAGCATGATATTAATAATGCAATAAGAAATTATAATATAAGTATGCGATGCGGAGCGAACAGTAAAAATGAGCGGGAGCTGAATACTAGACGCAACTATAACTAATCTGCACTAATCTAATATAAGTCCTACAAATGGTGCCTTTTGAAATAACATGAATCATGGGGTTTTGAAAATAGGGGTTACGGTGTTTTTAAGAAAAGATACGTCTTTTGAAATATCCGTAGAATCCCTTGACCTGTCTTTTAAAATACGCATGATTCGTAAGCTTTGAAATAGGTAAGAATCGAATCTAATCTAACAACTAAACTAAGCTAAAGGGCTAAGCTAACAAGCTGGACTACAGGTAAGGAAACCGCCTAACGTCTGAGTCGATACATATACATACCTGTATATATATTAGTCGGTGATCCCGCCTCAATAATATCATATCCGATACCATATCTATAATCAGACATCCCAAGCCAAGAGTGCGGATCAATTATCAAGATATAGCTCGTACGTAAATCCGTCGTACGGCATCCTCCAATTCTGGGTACGGGTCAAAATCACATTCATCATACTATTCACCTGGTATCCTCTTTATCAATATTATGATCTGGTACTGATCTACGTCTAGTACAATACTGATATCGCCTATGTATGCATGCACGTGTGTAAAACTACGTTAAGGACCCGCTACAACGTCATGTCGTATCTCAAATACGAACCCCGCTATATCACCGATCTCACTGCCTCAAATCAAATCTCATCGACTCATCATAAATCCCAAGTACTATCCTCAAATCCGTATGTGAACACACAGTCCCATACCTATGTGAACACATAGCTATATATTCCCGAATAAGCACAAAAGAAAGAAGAAAGTATGGAAGTATGGGTGGGTGTGTGCAAGTGTGGTGCGACCGCTACTCTAGGGTTTCGCGACACTCAATCATCCAAGAACACCAAATATCCATATTTATCATCAATAACTCAAACAATATATAACCAATATATATATATGTGTATACGTGTCCGTATACATCACCATGAACTGCGGGGGTGCTATACGCCATCCACCCGACTTCTCCCCGTAGATATAAATCTACTCACCTGGTCCTCGCTCGCCGGTGCCGACGTCGCCACGCGCTTGCTGGTCGTCTCGAAGTCCACATGGGGTACCTACATATCATAACGCACCGTATCGCATTAAAACTAAATTCGAAATCGAAACGGCATACGAAAATCAAATCGGCACGCGTATCACGCATAGGTCCAAACTTATCGCCTACGCATGCAAGAATAGTCAAACCAACCCTCGATGTCGATGTACAAACGTCAAACCATCGAGAAAAATCCAATCACACTCATTTGCACATTCACGCACACTAATTTTAATATAAACTAGGTTAAAACTCACAAAAACCCCAAATTCACTTTAAAAGCCGTTTTTCCGAAAAACTAGCAAGCAAAATTACCCATTTTAGTGTAAAACTCGATGTTTAAACAATTCTAGCGGCCATAATACTTATTAAATAACTTAAATAAGTCATAAAAACCATTTCCATAATTTAATCACATAAATTTGCATAATTTCCAAAATCCTAGATTGCAAAAATATCAATTTTAACACTTTTTATTGTAAAATTCACAATTTTACAATTAAACTTGGTTTTGCATATATTAAATGGTTAAACCACTCATGGAAACCTTAATGATGTGCTAAAAATCCTAACTAGATTTTAATCCCACGTTTTTATTTAATTTCTAAAAGCTCGTTAGCAATTTAGCATAATTATCACCATTTTTAAACTAACAAATTAGCAATTAGTAACCAAATTAGATTTTGCATTCAATTACATGTTAATCCCCTCATTACAATCATAAGCTAATGATAAAGAACCTAATTTAATTCAAACCCTAGCTTCAATTCAAAATTCCCAATTGAATTTCCAAACATTCAATTAAACCCACAATTTAACACCTAATTAGCTTCATTAAGGAATTTAAATCAAACAAAATGAATAATGGGTCAAAAGTTATACCTCACAAACCATGATCAAACTTCAATTCTAGACCTCCATTTTAAAATCCTTGCACCAAGATCCATGCTAAAGGAGATGAGGGAAAATGGGTAGGAGTCGGATTTTGATTTTGTGGGATTTTTGATGGATTTTTGTGAGGTTTTTGGAGATGAAATGAAGTGGAAACTTGGGAGAAAAATGAGGGGGGGCTGCTGAATATTTCGGCCAGAAGAGGAGAGTGGGGAGAGGTGAGTGATTGGTGTGGAAATTCCAAGGTCAAAGCCCCTCCCAATTACCATAATACCCCCACCTACTTTACTATATATAAAAACCTTATTTTAACCCATTTCTCACATGATTTAAGGTCAAAAAGAGGGAAATAAAATTCTTGGGCTGCTACAATAGTGTGGGCCGGCCAAGGGGAGTGAGGGTGAGTGTGAGAGACTTTACAAAAAAATTCTATGCAAAAAGACCCCCCACAATACCAAATTTGCAAGTTTTAGTTCAAAATAACTATATTTTTGTTTTCCATAAAATAAATCAATTAAAACTTGAAATAAAATACTAAAAATTTATATTACAACTAGATTTTAATCAACATGATTTTAAGGATTAAAATTAGCCCATTTAAATTTGTATTTATCGCTAATTTAATGTATTTTCTTACCGGCTTAAAATAATAATAAAATAATTTTTTTTCAGAAAATTTGAAATTTCACCAGTGGCTCAATAAACACCAAATACTAGCAATTTCATAGCTAGAATATGTATATTTAATTTTTATAATAAGATATTTGCATTTTGACTTTTTTACAGAAAACCCCCTTATTTTACCGATTTTCCGAAATTTCACCGAAACGATTTTCAAAACGCTACAAACGAGAACAGAAATCTCGTGTGGAACAAAAAGGTAAAAGCTCGTTTGA
This sequence comes from Agapanthus africanus, assembly GCA_030015575.1. Taxonomy (NCBI): domain Eukaryota; kingdom Viridiplantae; phylum Streptophyta; class Magnoliopsida; order Asparagales; family Amaryllidaceae; genus Agapanthus; species Agapanthus africanus. The sequence goes on from CM057340.1 coordinate 225,566,790, forward strand.
TTCTGATTTCCAGTACGACTACGAACCGTGAAAGCGTGGCCTATCGATCCTTTAGACCTTCGGAATTTGAAGCTAGAGGTGTCAGAAAAGTTACCACAGGGATAACTGGCTTGTGGCAGCCAAGCGTTCATAGCGACGTTGCTTTTTGATCCTTCGATGTCGGCTCTTCCTATCATTGTGAAGCAGAATTCACCAAGTGTTTGATTGTTCACCCACCAATAGGGAACGTGAGCTGGGTTTAGACCGTCGTATGACTGGTTAGTTTTACCCTACCAATGACCGCGCCGCGATAGTAATTCAACCTAGTACGAGAGGAACCGTTGATTCACACAATTGGTCATCGCGCTTGGTTGAAAAGCCAGTGGCGCGAAGCTACCGTGTTCCTGTAACATTTCAAAAAAATAAAATATTATTTTTGGTAACTTTCATAATTTAATATTAATTTTAATGAATATTTTAATAGCCGGTATAATTACATACCGATAAATGGTGAAAATTCCGAAGAAAATTATGGAAATTCTAAAATAAGTTATTTTTGTGGAAATATGCCATTTTACAGTTTTTATGATGGATTATATGGTATTTTAATGTTAATCGCGATTGGAAATCGCTAATTTGTATTTTTGGGGTTTTCGGGCAAAAATGTGCACATAACATTTCCTACAGTTGCACACTTGTCTCATGTTTTGGACCCATGTTAAGCCTAGGGTTTAACCATGCTTAGGTGACCATGGTGGGTGAACCATTTGATTAGGGTAATTGGGATAATTAGTGTTTTGGTTAGGTTAATGAGGTAATTAGGTTGGGGGTTGACTAAGGAAAGAAAGAGAGAGGTGACTCTAGGATGGGTCATGTTCCATCTCATTTCAAATCTAATGCTTCCCTCACATCTCTCCCTCTCACCCTCACACAACAACACACCCCTTAGTGATAATCAGCAGCTGAAACCTTACATCAGCAACCTAACACTTCAGCTGCATCAATTCAGCGCCTTTCAGCCCCAATATCTGACCCATCAGCAATCACTTCAGCCACCAGAACAGCCCCCCCTACACCTACAGCTTTATTAGCTGCTGAAACCAGGCATTTCAGCCATTGTATCAGTAAGACAGCAGCAAGTGCAACCCCAATATCAACACTTCATGCCTCAATTCTGCATCAGCTTAACACCTTTCAGCCCATTTTCAGCCCAAACAACTACATCAGCATCAACAGCAACATGCAGCCACAATTACATCAGCACAACTTCAGCTGCTGATATACCAAATCAGCCACCAATACAACACATCATCAGCCCAATTCTCCCTCACATTTCACACTACATCAGCACATTTCAGCCCCCATATAACAACAACAGCCTAACACTTTTCAGCCCCCCCATAGCTGACGTGCACACTCCCAAACCACACTTTTCAGCCCCAATAGCTGAAACCTTCAGCCACAAAAAAAAAGCAGCTGATGTAAAGTTCAGCCACCATCAGCAACACATCAGCCCCAAATTGTTCAACATCAGCACCACACTAATAACATCAGCCAAGTCCTTGCTACATCAGCCAATATCAACACTTTACAGCCCCAATTTCATCACATCAGCAGCCCCTAACACCTTAGCCCACACCTACACACTCCTATCAACACTTCAGCCCCCAAAACCAACACTTCACCATTCAAAACAGCAGCAGCAGCTGCCCTTGCAACAAAAGAAAAGGGAAGAAGAGATGGCAGCTGCAGCAGCTACAAAACCAGAACAGCTGCAATAAACAGCCCCTAGCCTCAATGCAACATCACCACACCACCATACCCACACCAAAATCATAAAAACTCACCACAAAACGACACCCAAACAACAACAACATCAGCCACTTTTGTTGCTGCTGCAACAGCAGCAACGAAAGAAAAGATTGCAAGCAGCAGCAACAGCCTGAGCAGCAACAGCAACAACTGGTGTTGAAAAACAGCAGCAGCATCAGCTGCACCAGCAACCCCAGTAGCAGCAGGAGCAGCTCCACAGCAGCAACCCTTCCTTCATCCTCTCTTCTCCTAAATTCTGGGATTTCCCTGAGGTATAATCTCACAACCCAACTCCTATCTTACAAGTTATAATTGTTTAGCTGATAGTTACTGTTACATTTGAGATCTAGTGCTAGTTTTAGGGAAATTGAATGAGGTTTGGCCAAGAGATGGTTTTGATTGTTATGGTGACCTTATTTGGTGTACTTGAGACCATTGTGACCAAGATTTGTTCCAGATTTCACCAAAATACCAGATTGGTAATACTTGGCGTAAATCAGCATTTTTGTCGACTTTGTGGCTTTCTGGAAACTGCTACAACCCGAGGGACCCTAAAATGAAATTGACTTGGCAGTGAGGTATGCAGGTAGATAGGAACCAACACCCAAAACCCTAGCCCTAACCACCATTTTATGGCTGCATATTTATTCCTTCTGGCGGCAATTTGCGGCCAGACCTGGGTGAAACCCTCTCGTTTTGCGTGCACAGCTCTATTTCATGTAAACTTGACCCCCCTGTATGTCTAGTTTTGACTGTTTCCTGTTAGGGTAAAATCTGGGTTGTTTTTTCAAGAGTTGGCGTATGATTTACGACCTGTTTTCTGTTTGGATTTTGATATTCGATGATTCGTATCTGTCGGGTGGCGTTTGGACGTCAACAACAGTGGTTATTAGCTGTGTTTGCACACAAGGTCACAGGTTTTTACCTATGGGCGTAGAGTGCACCATTTTGGTTTCCGACATGGTTTTCATGTATTCTAGTGTGTGATATCCTTGTAGGTACCCCATATGGCGTCGAAACATTGGATATGCGAATGGCGACATCGGCACTGGCATATATAACTAGGTGAGTAGATTTATATCTACGGGGAGAAGTCGGGTGGATGGCGTATAGCACCCCCGCAGTCCGTGGTGATGTATACGGATGCGTATACACACCTACAATTATTATTATTATATGTTGTTCGGGAAATTATTGATGTTTAAATGGATATTGGTACATTGGATTGGTGTAAGGTTACGAAACCTTAGGGTAGTGGGTGCACTTCACACACACACACACACATACATACTTGCATACGTCCTTATGTCATATGTGGTTATGGGATCCTATGTGGATATGTGTTCATATGGATTTTGGGATTATGTGCTCACATACGGATTTGAGGATGATACATGGGATAGATATGAGTCGAGAAGTTTGATATGAGATTATGATATCGGTGATATAATAAATTCATAATTAAGATACGTCTTAATGTTTTAGAGGATTTTGGGAATGATGATGCCATAGTAATAGTGATATATATATTATGTGGTCCACATGTGATTATGTTATGAGATATGATATGATATGATATGGCAGGATACTTGTGATAGGCCGCCTTAGGCGATGTATACTCTTGTGACCATATGTGATTTATACTAGGCGGTCGATCAGTAATCAGATCTTCATTATAGTGATGATGTTAGCGTAGCACTAGACGTAGGTCAGTACCCCAGATTATGATATTTGATAAAGAGAATACTTGATGAATGACATGACGAATGTGATATTGACCCGTACCCAGATTTGGGGAGGCCGTACGACGGATTTACGTACGAGCTATAATTTGATGTTTGATCCGCACTCTTGATTTGGGAATAACTGATTATAGAGGTATGTTATCGGATGTAATATTATCGGGGCGGGATCACCGACTATATATATGTAGGGTTGCTAGGCACGCGCACAAGGGTCTACGAGGCATCAACCATGCCCGATTAAAAATTTAGCCGTGCCGAACAACCCGAATACGGATCTTTAAACTAGAGATTAGGCAAAAACTAGCATGTTAACAACTTTAACACTAAGTGAGAGGGATTACAACCTTTGTAGATCCGGTCCTTCACTTCATATGCTCCGTGTTGTGGTCCCTTCGCTGCGATCATCGGGTTCCGTACTCTCGAGAGGTTCCACGAAGAGAAAGATGCAACCTTTGCTTCCGATCTTCGATAGTAAGATGATCTACCTTGAAGTTCCGTTAACACAAGCTAACACTCATGAAATGATGTGAACACCCTCATCTAAATGGCAAGGGAAGATGAGGATGATGGAGTAGGATTTTTGCTCTCTTTATTTATCTTTTTCTCACATTTATTCATCACTTGGAAAAATCTAGAAAGCTTTTTCATGAAGAGAATGAATGAAGAAGATGAACAATGATAATAGAAAATCCTTTTGTGATGAATAGAAAAAGAATAATTTGATGAATAATGCAACCATGGTTGACTAAACCCATGTAGAGAATTAACTAGGGTTTGGGTTGGGTTAAAGCAAGAGTCACTTACAAATATCTTTCACAAAACAAAACCAAAACCTTCTAGAAACATCTAGAAAGCTTACCCTAATCCAAACCCTAATCATGTTTAAACTCCACTAAACAAGTTGCATTAGTTATCATATCATGTTACAATATTATATATCACATATATAATATTTATCGTAAGAAAATAAAATAATACATTTAACATATATCGCATATATATCAATGGATTACCCGAGTGAGAAAAAGAATCTTTTAGTGAGCAAATATTAGTTAATGCAATTTAATATATCAAATATATTATTATACATTAAATTATCGAATCAACACATGATCCGACAATCCGGCTATATCGCATATAACCGACTAATATTTATCCGTACCGATTAATCGAATCAACACTTGATCCGATGACCCGGCTGATATCAAATATCGTGAGAATATAATACGGTATCACATATCGCATTATCCTCGGTCCCGCACATATCACATATGTGCCCCTACTCCGTTTTTCCTTAGCCAAGAAACCTCTGTGTAGGACTCTAAAGAATCGTCAATACGCCGGCAGTAGGCGATGATCATATCAAACACCCACAAGCTGCAAGCGGTCAGCTAAACGTAACAGCTACCCAGGTATTGAGCGCTCAGAAGATCAACAAGCAAGCCTGTACATTCTCCTGTGAATCCAAATAGTAACACTCCCGTACAGTCCGGTCTCGTCGTCTGATATGTCGCATATCTCGCCTAGGGGTGGTAAACGTCAGACCCCAGTAGCTCGATAAGTCGTGTCGATATGAGGTCTATAACAGTTCGAGAAACTACTGATAACACTTACCAGTAAATCTCAGCAACCCTGGCCAGGGATTTCCGGTTATAGCCAATCGAACACAGCACAACATCAACTCCCTATACCGGGAGAGACGAATCCCCTCCTATCGCTCATTGCCTCCATGTGATTCGGGACTGTACCCAAAAGCCACCTTTTTGCATACCCTCTTGGACGTGGTATGATGGAAATCAAAGCACAGTAGGAATCACACAAGACTCTATGACGATCTCGGGTCAACAGACTACTCTGTACCAGTGTCACCGGAGAACTGCCGTCTGACGTATGGTATAATACCATCTGGGAGTTCTCGGCGAGTCCGTCCAGTGTACCCAGTCTCTACTGAGCACCCGTACACCATCCTTGATGTCAAACACCGATGGATATGGGATCATCCATCGCCCATCATATGGGTTAAGATGCGTATACGCTAGTCTACTCTGGTGTATCGATGCCCTGTCTCGATACACCCTCGACTAGGAACAGTTATAGGATGTACTCGTCGACTACCGTGGCCCCACTAGTATGATCTCATCATAGTCCCAGTAGTCGAGTACATATCCTAAGGGCTTTATCAACATGTAATATAGAGCCAAACAGAGTACATGTTAAGATAAAGTACAACCAGATAGCATACTATCATGTCGAGCAAGAAAGTCCTCCCTATATATGTCGAAGCATCCACCACAATATACATCGTATGTACAGTAATGGCCTCTAGGGCATACATATAACTAACACTCTCCCACTTGCACTAGGGCCATCTGTTGTGGTATCACATACCCAACAATTAGCTGCGGTTGAAGTATCTCATACTTAACCATCCCATAAAAGTCTCTACTGGGAAAAAGGCCTTTGTGAGTGGATCCGCGATGTTGTCCTCTGTGTCTGGTCTCCTAACCTCGATCTCCCTAGAGATCAACCATCTCCATGATCAAGTGATACTGCCTAAGAATTATATCTGGATTTCTGATGGGACGGTAGTTCCTTGGCAATAGCCACAACTCCATTGTCACACAATGGTAGGAACGAAGTTCATCTCATGAACTTATATATATCCAGACTGCCAATTTGGTAGCATCCTTGGTAACGATGTATCTTGCCTTTAATCGTCTAGTAAGTCACGGTATCTAGCTTGGAACTCTTCCAACATACCGTCCCTCCTCTGAGGGTAAAGACAATGCCTGCGACTGACATTCAGTCATCCTTATCACCATGGAACCTTTCCAGTGATTCTCCCCAGGATCGATTGATACCATCTCACTACAACTAGTGAGTATCCTAACATCCAATTAGATCTATCTCATAGATCCAAAACCTAGGATTTAGTAGGTATCACTTTGATCCTATATGGAGAATCCTTGTGATAAGCGGAGATTGACCGTGCGTAGCATAGGAAACTTCTTCCCTATCAAGAGTATGTCATCCACGTACTCTACGAGGATCTCCACCATACTCTCTACTACCTTTTTGTATATACAAGGTTCATCTACCATTTTGATGAAGTCAAACTCTTTGACTACCACATCAAAACAGATGTTCCAACTCCGCGATACCTGTTTTATCATATAAAACATCTTGCACACGTTTCCGCTGCTCCCACTGTCTACGAAGCCCTCTGGCTGTGTACTTATAGACGCTATCTTCTAAATCATCATTTAGAAAAGCAGTCATGACACCCAACCACCAGATATCGTAGTCATGGTATGTAGCCGTGGCAAGTAGGATCTGGATGGACTTAAGCATAGATCCTTAGAAAAGGTTTCAACATAATCCATACCTGGTCTATGATGCAAACCTTTAACAAGTATATCTTTGAAAGTCTCAACCTTTCCATGTACACCAAGTAATCTTCTCAAGATATACTTGCTTCTGATGGGGATTTAACCCTTCAGATAAATCAACCAAAGTCCATACTTTGTTGGTGTATAAGGATTCCATCTCAGATCGATAAGCATCCAGCCATTCTTACAGAGTCCCACTCCTGATGGCCAGCCCGAAACTAGTTGGGTCATCATCTCATGATGCAATCCTCGCTCCCACTGTCATAGAGAAACCGAAGTATTTCTCAGGTGGGTGAGAAACCGTACTAGATCGGCGGAGAGGCTGAGGTTCGTTGGAAACTATTGAATCCATTGGTTCTACCAAATCATCAGCTGCATTTTGTATAGCTGGAACATTTCCAGTTCTACATAACAGACCTTGCCTCGAGCTTGTCCGGATTTTGCTTTTAGACATAGGCCGGACAACCCCAAATCTTAACAAACTTAAGATATGGGCTCTTCCCTTTCCATATCATATATGGAGTGGTAGGCTTCTGATTTGATTAGAACCCTATTCAATAGGTATGCAGCTACTCAAGTGCATAACTCCCCAAAGGAAATAGGAAACTCAGTAGTACTCATCATAGAGCACACCATATCATATAGGGTGCTATTGCTCCGCCCCGATATACCATCGTGCAATGGTGTATACGGAGGAGTAATGCTGAGAGAGAATCTCATTCTCCTTTAGAATAGTCCAGGAATTCCGTGCTCAAGTATTCTCCTCCTTGATCTTATCAAAGGACATAATACTTATACCCGTATTTTGGTTCTCTACTTCTAACTTATATTCTGTGAATATCTCAAAAGGTTCGGACCTGTGTTTCAACAGAAACATATGTCTGAATCTTGAGAGATTATCAGAGAATGTAATGAAGTAGAAAGAACCGATCTTGGCATGTGTAGACAGGGGACCTTACATACATCAACATGTATCAATCCCAAGAGTTCACTAACTCTTTCTCTATTTCCAATAAACAGAGCTGTGGTCATCTTATCTTTGTGACATGACCGGCAAGTTTCACAAGATGTAAATTCAAACTAATTTTAAATATGCATCTATATGTAACTTAGCTAGTCGGGTCGGATTGATATGACCTAGTCTACAATACCTCAAGAAGGATTCGTTCATTTCTGAACTCTTCCTCTTGTGTGTGTTCCGTATACTAAGAACTGTGGTTTGATTTAGAACGTCAATGCTTTTAGATAACGTGCCTGAACCGATCAACTCTTGATATAGGAAATGTTCAAAACATTATCCATCAATACAAAATTATATCCTTTCTTTACTAATAAAGAGACTGATATGATTTTGTATATCAGGTTTGGTATCTAATAACATTTTTTCAGAATCAATGTATTCCGGTAATACAGGGTGACAGTGACCAACAGACTTGGCTGCAACACTTGCACCGTTTTCTGTCTCATGAAACTTATCACCCGTTCTCAGTTCTCTACCTATCTGTAGCCCATGTAACAGATTACATATGCGGGATCCTGATCCGGTATCACATACCCAGGACGTAAAGGATACTGAGAAATAGTTCTCTGTAATGAACACACCCGAAGATGATGCATCAGCATGCACTTTCTTCGTTTGGGCGGCACGGGAAATCTGGTATTCCCCAATTTCCTGCTCTGTCCTATAACAATTATAAGTTGGAGCGGGACCAACGTTCCCCAGCTCAGTATAACAAGCGGGTTCGGTCAATATATCCGTTTTATTATCTTGATTAAGGCGTGATATGGTCGCTTCCTGGAGAGAGAGAGAAGAAAACACTCAGCGTATGCTCTTGCATGATTAGATTGGTTATATAATATATCTAATCAGGATGTCTCCCACTGTTTTAATCAAATCTTCCTTCAAACCCTAAAAGGAAAGACTAGCCAGGATTAATTACACGCTACAAGTTCGCCAATCTTTCAGCCAGGCCAGTGTCGGTACTTTGAGGGAGGTCCCCCGTGCTTTCGCACGAACCTAATTAATGTAAACCTCGTTTTCCCAGAAGCGTAACCTCGTTAACACCTTTCTAGACACCTACTTGATCGACTAATTGTAATGTGTAAAACTCTCACAGGAATAACTCTTACTCGCAGCGGGTATCGGGATCCAACTATCTTATAAAAGGTATGCAATCTCATTGCAAATTTCAACACTTGAAATTCCCAATAATATTTTTTTCCCCAAGCGATCTATGACCCTGACAAGGTCAACAAACCATAGACCGCAAGTCAAGTTCAACCCGTCATTTCCTGATTGAATTAAACCCACCCGCACGACCCTTGACAAGGTCAACAAAGTCGCATGACTACCCTAATCCAATCGCATCATATGCTTATACAGATAAGCAGTAATCAGCTACCGCACACTACGCCTTGACAAGGTCAACAAACGCAGCACGAATACTAACTATTACTTATCTGAAATGACGGAGGGCTATGACAGGTTTTTAAGAAAACCCTTTGCGTAATGAACTTGATATCGTTGTAGAATCGAGTGATTTTAAATGGAGTGTTTTTTAGGCTTTTCTAGTTTTGCTAAAGGGGTCACTCCCGGTGAAGGGATCGTCGGCCCTTTCCTCATCGAATAAGGTGCATGATATTTCACAAATATCACTATGCAAAGCAAGAACTATGGAAGCAATCAAAAGACAAACCGAGTTTGTAGCATCTGCCAGTTATTGCTAAAGGAGTCACTCCCGGTGAAGGGATCTCGGTCCTTTCCTTATTGAATAAGGTGCTGGATGTTCTACAAGGAACACCGCTATGCAAAGCAAGAACTAGAGCTACCAGTTTTTATTAAACAAGTTTCTACAACATCTTAGGTTTCTTTTATTTCATTAATCTCATTAATGAAGTCCCATTTTATTATGCTTCACAAGCATCTCTTTTGAAAACGAAATCTGCAATATAACATATATCTCATATATATAATATAAACATTCATCACAGGCAGTAATATGATCTCATCACAGAACATTGCAGCAGAAGAACATATATGAAATATTGGATATACTGGGACGTCCGTGTTTTTAATACGAGCCTGTATAAAACACGGATTCCTCGGTCGCGATGAATAGCCAAACCCACATCCCTAGACCCCTACGAGGGCGGCAAGCAACTCTGCCAATTCTAGGGTTAGGAGACCCGGTCTCGACTCCTCGAGATGGTCTCCCACTGGACCGTAGAATCCGGTTACTTGTGCTCCCCGCCTTGGGTCTACCTAATGCGGAAAAGTAAATAATATACAACGGTGACATCTTCCGCTACCTGGAAGTGCCCCAATAAAAGAATATTACATACAAATGAATTTTACATGAATGAAAAAGAAAGAACTCTCATCTCACATAAAAACCCCCGGCTATTCAGAACGCGACGATCCAATATAACATATCACAGCAACACATAATATCTCATATCATCAACGTAAGCAAGTATGCGTATCCCGATTGTCGTTGATGTATAGCAACGAAGCCGGCGATACACCACATACTACGCTTACGGTCACAGAAAAGAAAGTGTAAAACTACAACAGTTGGAATCCACAACTTCTTTAGACATCGCATGCCTAACCAAATGAATTCCTTAGACATCGCATGCCTAACAATTATAAACCCCGCATTTTAGTCTCATTATCGAAAACTCTTTTCAATATCAAGTCAGGCAATTCAACAAGATTCCCGACGTCCTGATCGAATGCTCATCGCAAACTTTAGTAGACGGCCGCACCGCCGACGCCGTCGATGAAGTGCACCAAGGCGGAACACCGCTGCCGCGAGCACCCGAACGGATGCTTTCGGTGACGGGGTTCTCCTACAGTCACTTGGTCGGGGCTTTGGGGTGTAGCTGTCTATTAAGTTTACCCGGCGAGTATCCGAGTACGCTACGTGATTGCGACGGACTTTTGATCATATCAAAATTCCGTAGCAACCGATCAACTGAGACTAAACTGCTATGTTTATAATATTCAAATCAGTTATCTTATAACTACCTGTGGATTCCAAATATTGTATCACATTCCAGATAAATAGACAAAGTTAAACTTTCCGATCGAATCATCAAACACCCAAGATTTTCCCAATTTATCTCAACACTTGAAATCAGTTTAAAAACATCCATCACATGCCACAGTACCAATGGTCCAGCCGTAGAAGGGTCAAGCCAACGCCTCACATGTGGCACGCCGTACTGCCCCAAACCCTAAGGTTCAAAGGGCAGTTCAAGACGGTCACATAATCGAGTTAAGGTTTGTTGTCTTCTAGAGGGTCCACCGCATTACTTGCACGACTTAGAACGTTCTTAAACACGAGGAAAAATCCAACTTTTGAAAAAATTTCCGACAGGGGAAAAAGTGAGTTATTGATATCCGTTCGAACTTTTTAACAGTTTCTAAAAATTATCCGGAAAAACACAGAGACAAAACTAGACAATCCGATCGAATCTACGAATTCCATAAACAACCCCAGAAAACTCAACTGTAGAATAAATATTAAAATATTCCAGAAAATACAGCACTAGAAATTAGGAATTACTGTGCAAATTAAAATGGCTCATGTGACAACTTGGCCGCGGAACCGCCGCACAAGCCAGGTTGTGCCGCTGTTCCGCCGCACTTTGGAGGATTCATGATCACGTGCTCCACAGTAATTCTTCAAATTCCCTGCTGATTTTTCTGCATATTTTTAATTTCGAAAAAGACCAGATTTCAGAAAAAGTACAGAGAGCATTTTGGAAATCGGATTTCGGTTCGATCGGACTTCAAACTTCGTCTAGACTTCGCCTAAAGCTCTAGCTTGGCTCTGATACCACTGTAGGGTTGCTAGGCACACGCACAAGGGTCTACGAGGCATCAACCATGCCCGATTAAAAATTTAGCCATGCCGAACAACCCGAATACGGATCTTTAAACTAGAGATTAGGAGAAAACTAGCATGTTAACAACTTTAACACTAAGTGAGAGAGATTACAACCTTTGTAGATCCGGTCCTTCACTTCATATGCTCCGTGTTGTGGTCCCTTCGCTGCGATCATCGGGTTCCGGACTCTCGAGAGGTTCCACGAAGAGAAAGATGCAACCTTTGCTTCCGATCTTCGATACTAAGATGATCTACCTTGAAGTTCCGTTAACACAAGCTAACACTCATGAAATGATGTGAACACCCTCATCTAAATGGCAAGGGAAGATGAGGATGATGAAGTAGGATTTTTGCTCTCTTTATTTATCTTTTTCTCACATTTATTCATCACTTGGAAAAATCTAGAAAGCTTTTTCATGAAGAGAATGAATGAAGAAGATGAACAATGAAAATAGAAAATCCTTTTGTGATGAATAGAAAAAGAATAATATGATGAATAATGCAACCATGGTTGACTAAACCCATGTAGAGAATTAACTAGGGTTAGGGTTTGGGTTGGGTTAAAGCATGAGTCACTTACAAATATCTTTCACAAAACAAAACCAAAACCTTCTAGAAACATCTAGAAAGCTTAACCCTAATCCAAACCCTAATCATGTTTAAACTCCACTAAACAAGTTGCATTAGTTATCATATCATGTTACAATATTATATATCACATATATAATATTTATCGTAACAAAATAAAATAATACATTTAACATATATCGCATATATATCAATATATTACCCGAGTGAGCAAAAGAATCTTTTAGTGAGCAAATATTAGTTAATGCAATTTAATATATCAAATATATTATTATACTTTAAATTATCAAATCAACACTTGATCCGACAATCCGGCTATATTGCATATAACCGACTAATATTTATCCGTACCGATTCATCGAATCAACACTTGATCCGATGACCCGGCTGATATCAAATATTGCGAGAATATAATACGGTATCACATATCGCATTATCGTCGGTCCCGCACATATCACATATGTGCCCCTACTCCGTTTTGCTTGAGCCAAGAAACCTCTGTGTAGGACTCTAAAGAATCGTCAATACGCCGGCAGTAGGCGATGATCATATAAAACACCCACAAGCTGCAAGCGGTCAGCTAAACGTAACAGCTACCCAGGTATTGAGCGCTCAGAAGATCAACAAGCAAGCCAGTACATTCTCCTGTGAATCCAAACAGTAACACTCCCGTACAGTCCGGTCTCGTCGTCTGATATGTCGCATATCTCGCCAAGGGGTGGTAAACGTCAGACCCCAGTAGCTCGATAAGTCGTGTTGATATGAGGTCTATAACAGTTCGAGAAACTACTGATAACACTTTGTAAGTGCACGGCGGCGCCCCGGCCGTCAATCCGACGGCCAAATGCGGAAACGGTGATAAACTTTAATTTTGTGAACTTAGCAAACCGGCACCACCGCGCACTAAACACCCGGATCGTAACCATTAACTAGTCTAGCTAACAAGAAGAAAGGGAAGAGATATACCGAATGATCCGAGTCCTTCGGTCTTCGTCTCCACTCCGATCTCCCGCGGATGCTTCATCCGTCATCTCCTCGTTGTCGCCTCTTCGCCGGAAGGGCACCACATCGCCTGCATCTTTTACGGGCTCCCACCTCAATACCGAGGCAACTCGGGCGCGAAGCTAGCGAATCGACGCGTCCAAAATTTGCTGTAGGAAGTGTAGTGTAGAGGCTATGTCTCATTTGGGTTCGTTGCCATTTGAAAATGATGGAGGAAACAAGATAAGAAAAATGGTGCTTGCATTTTTCTTAACATGAAAAGAGATCAAAATGCTACACTCTCAAAATGAAGCTCTCATCTTCTTCTCTCTCAACCATGAAAAACTTCTTCCATAAAGTGAGAATAATATGGTGGAGGAAAATGAATATGAAGCATGAAGGGAGGTGATGGTAGGAGCACAAGAGGTGACCACATCCAAAAACATCATCATAACCATCTCACATCAAACTCTAATCACTTCTAATCAACAAAAGCAAGTGATGATGATAGAAAAGAATGGTATCAAAAGATGCTTTCATAATAAATATATTTGCAAGAAAAACCTCCACAATGTGTTATTTGCAAACTTACAAATAACACCCTCCATCGGAAAAGTCCGGCCGGGAAAGAACAAAGGAAAACCGGCCGGAACGGAATGCAAACTGGCAACTCCAGAAAACTGGTCCCGTAATAAATTACAGGAAAACCCCGATACTGTGCATACACACCCGCATCTGTATTCCGTCCGGATACAAATGCAATGAGACAAAATCTACACTGTACTATACTAGGATCCGGCTTAAACCAAAGCCGGCTAGTAATATCCGTCCGATCCTGATCCGTGCAATACCGCACGTATCTTATCGAACGCTGCCATATAACCATACGGCCTCTAGTACAAACTGTCTGATCCTGATCCGTGCAATACCGCACGTATCTGATCGGACCCTGCCATATCTCCATACGGCCTCTACAGCGTTTCGCCCGAAAGCTGAGTAACTGAATGTGTGGTGGACTCTAAAGACTTGTCAATACTATGGCTGTGGATTTAACCACTAGCACGTCAGAGGTATAAGCCAATACGTAACGGGCCACCAGCTATTGACCAAAAGGGACGTCGATGAGCGAACTCATCCTGACACCCTACTGAGCCTGTCAGTGACAATATCCGTACAGTCCGGTCCGTTCGTCTATGAGCATCGCATGTCGGGCTAGGGGGTGGGTAAAAGTCAGACCCCCAAAAGCGGTACAAGTCGTGTCGGAGTGTAGCCCAGAACACCCTGAGATACTACTGGAATACCTACCAGTAAATCTCCTGCCTTGGCCAAGGACTTCGTGTAATGGCTCTCCTAGACACAGCGCGACCTCACCCCCAATACCGGGAGAGACGAACCCCTGAAGATCCGCTCACTGCCTCCATGTGGCTCGGGACTGTACCCAACTAAAACCTGTTTGCACGACTCCTTTGAGCCGTGGTAGGGTAGTAATCAAAGCACAGTGGGAACTCACACGAGACAAATGACGATCCCCAAGTCGATGAACTAACCTGTACACATGTCACCAGGGAACTGCTATCTGACGTCAGGTATAAGACCAACTAGCATGTTCCCGGCGAGTCCTGTCCGGTGTACTCATAACCCAATGAGCACCTGTATACATCTTAGGTGAACCAACTGACACCAGTGGCTTGCGAGACCGGCCACCGCCCCTCGTCGGGGTCTCGACTGTATACACTAGTCTACTCTGGAGAATCGATGCCCTGTCTCGAAACTTCCACGACTAGGGACCTTTTAAGGATGTGCTTATAGACTCCAGCTCTCACTTATATGATCGCCCTCATACTGCTGGCAGTCAAGCAAGAATCCTAGGGGCTCTATCAACGTGTAATAGCGACCTGTAAGGTCACCTGAAGCAGTACAGGATGATAAAGGTAAACCAGATAGCACACTATCATCTCGAGTAAGACTGTCGTACCGGGATAGGTCCTCCCTCAATCATTGCAATCACGTGCCTGTGATCCAATAATTGACTCTGAGGGCACTATCTCCAACAATCTCCCACTTGCACTCAAGGCTAATTATTGCGATGTCGCATACTCACAGCCCGTGTGATGCCGAACACCCAACTCCTCTACTAGTCAGTCTCACAAAGCCTGTTTGCGAAACTGTTGCGTTCGGGGAATAGCCTCAGTGAGTGGATCCGCCTAGATGTTTCTTTCTATGTCTCTCTATATCTCAAGTTCGCGGAGAAAGCCATCTCCCGAAATGAGCAATACCTGTCTTAGAGTGTCTGGATGTCTGATGGGACCGAGCTCATAAATGAACTCCAAATCCAAACTTCTTAGACTGTATCGTCAACTGAACTTAATCAGTATCCTGCGCCATGCCTCCCTCAGTATTGCCTTGGACCACCTGTCCAGAATACTGCCCCTCGTCAGAAGGAAAACTATAACTCTGACAACCTCCTTGTCGTCCAGGTCACCTTGGAAGCCTGGAATGATAACTGTCCCCCGAATGAGGCCGTCGTTATCATATCCCTAGAACATCCACTTATGTTATAAAACTGCTTCCGACTGTTTCTCCAGGATTGGGTCAATGTCAACTTATTGCATCTAGTGCAAGAACAACATCTGGTGTGGTACTTGACATCTCATGATTGACTCAATTGCTTAAGCAAGTGATCTGCCAATCATGCACATCCCTCTCTACTTTAGTCTATAAGACACCTTTAGAGAGGGTGACTCCATCACCTGCAGGTACACTACCGTGCCAGGAGTCGTCCATTCTAAATACTCTTAGAATGCTGTCAAAGTACCCTGATTGGGAAACCACCTAAATCTAGATCTAAAACCATAGATCTAGTAACCAGTATGTCTGATATAATGTCCAAGTCCTTTGTGGAGAAACCACTGTGTGACGACCAAAGTATAACCGATCGTAGTATAGGAGTTTCTTTTCCTACTCTGTGTATGTCATCCAAATACTAGGATATCACACCCTACTACCTTCTCAACAGATCCATCCCCTATTCTGATGAAGTCAAAACTATGACTGTCACATCAGAAATAGATGATCTATCTCCGCTACATCTGCTTTAGTCTATAAATAGACATAAGCCTGATGTCCACCAATGCTTCCGCTGCTCCCACTGACTACGACAACCCTCTGGCAGAGTCATATAGACGTGCACTTCTAAAACTAGTTTAGAATGACGCTACACTCATCCTCCTGCCGGGTCTCGCAGCCTGGAACAACAACAATGGCAAGTGTGGGTAAACAAGAACTTCCCTGTCACCGTCCTTGAGGCTACCGGAGTACCTCTCGGGTGCCTGAAGTTTCCCACCTTATCTGCGGAGTGGCCAATGGAATGTCAAATCAGATTGAATCTTTAGGTTCCTTATCAAATCTTCAGTAATCGTTTGCGGTTCTGGAATCACTTCCAGTTCTACCATACTCCCACTACTGTTTTTGAAAAAATCCATTTTTATTAAAACTGTGGCGAGTCAAGAACAATATCACTATTGATCTTTCTTATGGTAGAAAGTCAACCCTCGTCATAGCCTGGGTCAACCCACAAACAGCCATTACAGAAACGTGCCTTGAGTTATCCAGAGTCTGGTTTTAATCATAAGCCGGACAACTCCCCGTACCTTAACAATGTTAAGATATGAACTGTACTGTATCCAATATAGAACCAGAGGCACTGATTTAATTGAACCAGATTCAAATCATGCAGCTGTCTCCAGTGCATGTCAACTAAATGGAGAGAGGCCGATCAGCGTTACTCAACTTAGGAATGCTTCCAATTATGAGTAACCTGAAAGAGAAGCAATTTCTCTTTACCATTACTATCAACTGAATACCATACACAAGTGTCTACATCTTCGATCACCTTGAAGAATCCCGATACTTGCTACACCTGGTTCTCTACTCTATTCAAATACCTATAACTCCTCTAAACTCAAACCCTGTGTTTCTACGAAACACATGTCTAAGAACTAGAGAAGTTAAAAGTAAACAGAATATAGTATGAGGACCAACCCCTCTGTCCTAATGGACACTGGACAACATACATTACTCTGTATAAGTCCGCTGAGTCTAACAACTCTTTCATTGTGTGTCGTAGGTTGAAAACTGTACTTATGGTTAAGAAGAATTACACCGCTGTTTAATGCTCCTTACCTAACCATCCACTGATATAGATAAATGTCATCGACATAATATCAAAAGGTATATCTCACTCTATGAAAATAGACGTACAGATATATCAATTTGAAATTGGTGCACAACAGCGGATATTCAAAACCAAATATTTGCCGACCGGCAAACAGCCCAGATGATCTCCTCAAATATCACCGATTACAACGAATCCCGATATAATGAGGATGATCACCCAATTCCCAATAACTTACTCCCACTCATCATCTGTAAAACCATACAGATGTGAGAATCAATCTTGGTAAATACATACCCTGGAGCAAGTGTCTAATCGGGAAATCAGTTTTCTTTTAACAGTACACAGTTGAACTGAAACATTGAAATGTTTCGATGGGGTATCCTGGTATTCCTAGTAATGCCTCTACTATTATCCAGATTCACAACTATAACCGTATAATTCTTTGCCACCTCTCCAAATCCCTTTATATGTCTTTAGTCATTACCTTCTGCACACCCCTTAGGCCAAATGGTTTTCTTCCTTCCCTACCGTTCGGCACCAGCCTATGGTTTGGAAGAAGACTATCCAATAAGCATAATGGGTGTACTGTCCTAGCCCTAGGAGCACTCGCAATGCTAGAGAAGGTGAAGATAAAAGACAACTGAATAAACCTTATTCCTATTTCTCCTGGACCAGAATCCATCCCCGAACTGGAACAAGTTCCTTTCGAGTTCGTATATAACCATACGATGGAGTATCCAATAAACTGTGGATCTTCGTAGTGATACGGAGTGTCCTGGAGAAATACAAAGGTGATTTAGGATTGGCGAAGAAATACTTGGTTTTGTCGTGAATATCAGTCGCAATTTACTTTGCCCTCTTACTAATCCCTTGCTTTGTCTTAATCTTAATACCTTCTGCACACCATCGTTATGCTAATTGGTTTTCTTCATTCCCCACTGTTCGGCACCAGCCTAAAGTTTGGAAGAAGACTATCCAATTTGCGTAATAGGTGTACTATCTCCTAAACTAAGGAGTACTCGTAACTTGAGAGGAGGCAAAAAGGAAAAGACAACTGAATAATCCTATCCGTTTTCTCCAGAACCGGAAACCATCCTCGAATTCCTTCGAGTTCGTATCTAACCATACGATGGCTTTGTCCAATGGAAGTGGACGTTCGCAGTAATACGGGGTGTCCTGGAGAAAAGGGTAAAAGTAGGAGTGGAAATGAGGTCTGCAACTCTGACAATCCAAAAGCCAGTGTAAAGAAGGTTCGGTCAACTTGGTCTCTGAGTCATAGTCTAGGGTCGGGTCAGTGGTCGCTGCCAAAGAGAGAGAGAAAAGAAACACTCAGCGTGCACTCTAACCAAGATCAGAATGGTTACCAATTTATCTAATCTGGAAACCTCCCACTGTACCTCAAATTCTCCTCCAAACCTTGAAAGAAGAATTAGTCGGGGTCACCCGAGGAGTAAACCAACTCATCAGTGGGAATCGGGATCCAACTATCATCGCATGATAACGTGACGGAATCCGCTCACGGTATCACACTCCAGAAGGTATGCGCATATCTGGCAAGTTTCAGTTCTTTTGAAACTCCCGATGTGATTTTTACCCCATGCTCTTATGACCTTGGCGTGAGGTCAAAATATCATAAGTCACATGTCAAGTCCTACCCATCATTGTCCTGGTTAATTTGAACCCACCCGTTCATACCCTTGACGTAGGCCAAAATAGTAGTACGACTGTCCCAAACCAACGCATCTATCTATGCAACAGATAAATACCCGGCAACTACCAAACACTATGCCTTGGCGTGAGGTCAAAATACATAGCTTGAATACTACCGAATATTTAACTGAAATGATGGAGGGCTACGAATGGTTTCTGGCGAAAACCTTTAACGTAATGAACTTGATATCGTTGAAGGAACGGATAGCTTTTTAGAAAATATAGTGACGAAAACCTTTACTAAAGAGGTCACTCCCGGTGAAGGGATCTCGGCTCTTTCCCCGTAGAATAGGGTGCTTGATATTCATAACCGAATATCACTGTGCAAAGCAAAAGTAATCGGCTATAGTGAAGTTAATGCCCTGACGCAAACTTCTGTCCAAGGGGTCACTCCCGGTGAAGGGATCTCGGCCCTTGCCTCGTCGACTGAGGAGCTGGATATTCCAAATGAATACCACGATGCAAAACAAAAGTAAACGTCCTTGCAATAACAGCTTTTTGAAAAGTGTTCCAACAACATCAGAATAGGTTTGTTTTAACTTGCATTGATCCGAATCAACGCAGTCCCATCAATTGATCACACCACAAAGAACGAAAATATACTGACGTACGTATATGCCATCCGCATTCGCCACTGGGTCCCGTCATCACCCGTTAGGTTAGCTAACTAACGGCAGAGCGGGGACTGGACTAGCGCGGATGAAAAACATATACAACATCTACTAATATATATACCAATATATAGTATTTCGCTCAAGGCGTGAATAAAATGCAACATCACAGAAATGTACAGCATCACAGAACAATACAGATATCTGGGATCCCCGGGTTTCACAGAGCCACTACTGAAACCCGACGTTCCCCTGGTCGTGTGGATAGCCTGTGCAAAGAAAACCTAGACCCCTACGGGCGCGGCAAGTCACCCGCCAAAACCTGAAGCGAGGCAGCCCCCTTCAACGACGTGAATGGACCACCCAGCACTTCACGGAATCCGGTAACTTCGGCACCCCTCCTGGGTCAACCTGTACCCCCTACGAGTGCGGCGAATAGCCCGCCAATTCTAGAGTGAAGCCCCCTCCGTCTCAATGCCATGAGATGCGGGCCCTTTGCCCTCTAGAACCCGGCTATCCGTGCACCCCTCCGCGGGGTAATCCTAGTACAGAAAGTAAAATATACATACAACGGGTACATCGACCGCAACCAGGTCGTGCCCCAAAAGAATAATACAAACAGGCAGTGACGGCAGTCCACATGTCGGACGCTCTCCCCGCAATAACAAATGTACATAATACAACAACACTGTACTAGCATTGCAACCAGGCTATCCCCCACGACCGATCCGCAACATCACAGCAAAACACAGAACATCAACGTGAAAGTCACGTTCGCAAATCCGTCTAACCGGGCTATAGCAGTTAGACTGGATTTACCGATCAAGTGACATTCACGGTCGCAGATATAATGTAAATACTGTGAAAAATGTGTTTAAAATATCCGATCGATCAAATAATAACAAGTGGGCCCCCAAGCAATACTGTAGCACTCACAGAAATTCTGGGCCCAATTTTAATATTCCAAAACCCTTATTTTTAGCCCACAAGCCCACTGACAAAAAATGATGGCATGAGCCCTCATTACTGCGGCGGATCCGCGGCCTAAGAAAGGTTAATGGCCGCGGATTCGCGCTCTTAATAAGGGATCATGTTGTCGAATTTCTTCAGTGTTCTTAGAGCTCCCAGCACATCATTCTGAGACAACCTGAAAAATTTTTCGAGACCAAAAATTTTCAACAGAAACTGATGTGAAGGAAATACGAGTTTTGGAACATTTGATCGATCGGAAATGCAAAACACATCAAACGAAGCTAGACGAAGTTAATGGCGAGGCTCTGATACCACTGTAAGTGCACGGCGGCGCCCCGGCCGTCAATCCGACGGCCAAATGCGGAAACGGTGATAAACTTTAATTTTGCGAACTTAGCAAACCGGCACCACCGCGCACTAAACACCCGGATCGTAACCATTAACTAGTCTAGCTAACAAGAAGAAAGGGAAGAGATATACCGAATGATCCGAGTCCTTCGGTCTTCGTCTCCACTCCGATCTCCCGCGGATGCTTCGTCCGTCATCTCCTCGTTGTCGCCTCTTCGCCGGAAGGGCACCACATCGCCTGCATCTTTTACGGGCTCCCACCTCAATACCGAGGCAACTCGGGCGCGAAGCTGGCGAGTCGACGCGTCCAAGATTTGCTGTAGGAAGTGTAGTGTAGAGGCTATGTCTCATTTGGGTTCGTTGCCATTTGAAAATGATGGAGGAAACAAGATAAGAAAAATGGTGCTTGCATTTTTCTTAACATGAAAAGAGATCAAAATGCTACACTCTCAAAATGAAGCTCTCATCTTCTTCTCTCTCAACCATGAAAAACTTCTTCCATAAAGTGAGAATAATATGGTGGAGGAAAATGAATATGAAGCATGAAGGGAGGTGATGGTAGGAGCACAAGAGGTGACCACATCCAAAAACATCATCATAACCATCTCACATCAAACTCTAATCACTTCTAATCAACAAAAAGCAAGTGATGATGATAGAAAAGAATGGTATCAAAAGATGCTTTCATAATAAATATATTTGCAAGAAAAACCTCCACAATGTGTTATTTGCAAACTTGCAAATAACACCCTCCATCGGAAAAGTCCGGCCGGGAAAGAACAAAGGAAAACCGGCCGGAACGGAATGCAAACTGGCAACTCCAGAAAACTGGTCCCGTAATAAATTACAGGAAAACCCCGATACTGTGCATACACACCCGCATCTGTATTCCGTCCGGATACAAATGCAATGAGACAAAATCTACACTGTACTATACTAGGATCCGGCTTAAACCAAAGCCGGCTAGTAATATCCGTCCGATCCTGATCCGTGCAATATCGCACGTATCTGATCGAACGCTGCCATATAACCATACGGCCTCTAGTACAAACTGTCCGATCCTGATCCGTGCAATACCGCACGTATCTGATCGGACCCTGCCATTTCTCCATACGGCCTCTACAGCGTTTCGCCCGAAAGCTGAGTAACTGAATGTGTGGTGGACTCTAAAGACTTGTCAATACTATGGCTGTGGATTTAACCACTAGCACGTCAGAGGTATAAGCCAATACGTAACGGGCCACCAGCTATTGACCAAAAGGGACGTCGATGAGCGAACTCATCCTGACACCCTACTGAGCCTGTCAGTGACAATATCCGTACAGTCCGGTCCGTTCGTCTATGAGCATCGCATGTCGGGCCTAGGGGGTGGGTAAAAGTCAGACCCCCAAAAGCGGTACAAGTCGTGTCGGAGTGTAGCCCAGAACACCCTGAGATACTACTGGAATACCTACCAGTAAATCTCCTGCCTTGGCCAAGGACTTCGTGTAATGGCTCTCCTAGACACAGCGCGACCTCACCCCCAATACCGAGAGAGACGAACCCCTGAAGATCCGCTCACTGCCTCCATGTGGCTCGGGACTGTACCCAACTAAAACCTGTTTGCACGACTCCTTTGAGCCGTGGTAGGGTAGTAATCAAAGCACAGTGGGAACTCACACGAGACAAATGACGATCCCCAAGTCGATGAACTAACATGTACACATGTCACCA
The DNA here is from genome assembly GCA_030015575.1 of Agapanthus africanus. Taxonomy (NCBI): domain Eukaryota; kingdom Viridiplantae; phylum Streptophyta; class Magnoliopsida; order Asparagales; family Amaryllidaceae; genus Agapanthus; species Agapanthus africanus. The sequence goes on from CM057340.1 coordinate 225,589,710, forward strand.
GGGAACTGCTATCTGACGTCAGGTATAAGACCAACTAGCATGTTCCCGGCGAGTCCTGTCCGGTCTACTCATAACCCAATGAGCACCTGTATACATCTTAGGTGAACCAACTGACACCAGTGGCTTGCGAGACCGGCCACCGCCCCTCGTCGGGGTCTCGACTGTATACACTAGTCTACTCTGGAGAATCGATGCCCTGTCTCGAAACTTCCACGACTAGGGACCTTTTAAGGATGTGCTTATAGACTCCAGCTCTCACTTATATGATCGCCCTCATACTGCTGGCAGTCAAGCAAGAATCCTAGGGGCTCTATCAACGTGTAATAGCGACCTGTAAGGTCACCTGAAGCAGTACACGATGATAAAGGTAAACCAGATAGCACTCTATCATCTCGAGTAAGACTGTCGTACCGGGATAGTCCTCCCTCAATCATTGCAATCACGTGCCTGTGATCCAATAATTGACTCTGAGGGCACTATCTCCAACACACTTACCAGTAAATCTCAGCAACCCTGGCCAGGGATTTCCGGTTATAGCCAATCGAACACAGCACAACATTAACTCCCTATACCGGGAGAGACGAATCCCCTCCTATCGCTCATTGCCTCCATGTGATTCAGGACTGTACCCAAAAGCCACCTTTTTGCACGCCCTCTTAGACGTGGTATGATGGAAATCAAAGCATAGTGGGAATCACACAAGACTCTATGACGATCTTGGGTCAACAGACTACTCTGTACCAGTGTCACCGGAGAACTGCCATCTGACGTATTGTATAATACCATCTGGGAGTTCTCGGCGCGTCCGTCCAGTGTACCCAGTCTCTACTGAGCACCCGTACACCATCCTTGATGTCAAACACCGATGGATATGGGATCATCCATCGCCCATCATATGGGTCAAGATGCGTATACGCTAGTCTACTCTGGTGTATCGATGCCCTGTCTCGATACACCCTCGACTAGGAACAGTTATAGGATGTACTCGTCGACTACCGTGGCCCCACTAGTATGATCTCATCATAGTCCCAGTAGTCGAGTACATATTCTAAGGGCTTTATCAACATGTAATATAGAGAAAAACATAGTACATGTTAAGATAAAGTACAACCAGATAGCATACTATCATGTCGAGTAAGAAAGTCCTCCCTATATATGTCCAAGCATCCACTACAATATACATCGTATGTACAGTAATGGCCTCTAGGGCATACATATAACTAACAATATATATATATTTATATGTACCGACTCCGAGGTTAGGCGGTTTCCCTTACCTACTGTTAGCTTTAGCCCAGCCTTGTAGTGGTGTAGCTATATGACTTTTATGACGTTAGATGCAGTTTAGTGATCATGGTGTTCAGTATTTCAGCTCCCGCATATTATTATTATTGCTCTGTGTCGCATACTGTTGTGATTCATATTCTATTATTGATATGCTGCTGCTAGGACACCAGCACCATTACCGATGATGCGTATGTACCACGTACACTTATCTACTGCCGCACACACATCTTCATCGGTAATTGCCATGTCACGAACACTTAGAAAATATTATTTCTTGATTTAGCTTGATAGCTAGCATTGACATGATATTAGTGTACTTGCCATACGTACCAGCTTGACATTGCAATTATTACTTGTCACTCCATGCATACTGTTATTCATTATATGTTGCTTTCATGGATTCTCATGCTTATATTCATGATTTCACATGCTATTGATGATTTGGATTCGGGTTTCCATGATGTTTTCTGGATTTGGAGGAAAACCGCAGAACGTACATATAAACTGCTTTCTCTTTTTAATAAAAATGCGGTTTTTCCATGATGTATGAGTCGTCCACCATGAGTTTTGCTGATGGATTTCGAGACCCGATTCGAGGAGGCGGATGAACCGTTTCGGGTACATGGTGGGCCCGGTGCGGTACCCCGGGGCAAGAAGATCGCAGGAGATGGTGTTGAGCCTGGCAGGGGAGCACGACCGACCGGTGATATTACCCGACACGTCGGATATCCGGAGGATACCGTCGTAGTCATGAGATGGATGGTAGGGGCCGATCTGGACTGACGGCGCCCTAGATATTATGATTGAGACATTGAGATTTGAGATATTGAAGTACAGAGATTGTGATATAGAGATATCGAGATATTGAGATTTATGTTTTGTGCCGATGCTAGGCACTGTTCTATGCTGAGTTCACTATGATACCTCATTTTAAAAAAATACAGAAATCTCACAAAGTTAAAAAAGCAGTTTTCTTCAGTACATGCATTCTGTTTCATGCATTCATACATCATTCATTTGATATATTGCCACTTGATGCACTGACACAGGCACATGGGTTTACACTTGGGTTAGATATTTACCCTAGACATGGTTAGAGATTGCTGGTTATATATTTGAGGATTATATATTATGATCGTATGACCTAGGATTGCATCAGACATGCGATTTTTTGTTCGTAGATCTTTTTTTACTCACGAGTTGGCAACTCACCCCCGTTGTTCCCCAGTTTCTTGCAGGTTTGCCGTACAGGTTCCATTACGGCTTTGCGGGCACGGTTTCTTTTCGGGTGACTTGCTATCCGCTAGTAGGTGGGTTATTGTATCGTACCCATCATTGTACATTGTATATTATATTTAAGTTGTATCTAGAATCCATCAACCAAACATGTACTTATTTGAGATAGAGACCAGTGATGTTCATTCTTTCGACCTTAGAGTCGCAGGTTATATTTATGTGGATTTCTTGTTGTTGGAGTTTCCACTCTGTTGTGATCCTCGCCTTTAGGCGTTGTATATTATGTTGCATACAGGTTGATTTAATATGGTTCTTCCTATTCTCTACTACTTTTCTTGGTTTAGATTTCTGGGTTCGGCTTACTTAGGGTACGTACGCCTCGAGACGTTCGTAGTCTAAGTGCCGGTCATGTTCCGTACTTTCGGGTCGTGACAAAGTTGGTATCAGAGCGTTAGGTTTTACCTTCGGAACGTAGGATGACCCTTGGTTGATGGAATAGGTGACTAAAATAGAGTGACATAACGTGGCATGTCCGCGGCATATTTACGATACACCACTCCACTTAAGAAGCCTTAGGATGTGCATTTCCTTGTTCAGTATCATATTCATTCCCGATCTAGCTTCATCGGTAACAGTTTTGGTTTTGCTACCACGATTACGGGCAGGGAGAGCTATGGCTAGAGTTGCGGTCAACATGAGCTCGTTACGAACGAGGACTTACCAGGGCGTAATTCCGGCGACACACGATTGCGGAGATGTGTCTTTTTATGAGGTTTTCGCGCCACGAGCGTTGGATGGGTCGCTGTATGAGAATACTCGGACGTGCAGATCAGCACCAGAGGATTAAGCCACTGACAGAGGCCAGCCAGATATTGATGATCATTGATGTATTGCTCATTCATGATGATTGAGTCACTGTTCAGCGTGCAGACGAGTGAGCCAGTTATTGCTGCGAACGACGAGACATTACCCCAGATATTAGAGCTATTGCAGTACGAGATTGTACTAAGAGATTATGAAAGGTCGTTAGTCATCAAAGATGAATGACTACGACATGTGGATTGTTCGCTACCCCGATGCGAGGTCATTAGATAGATTGATTCCAGCTAGAGACGACTTCACACGGAGACGTTGCGAGTCGACAGAGACGATCGAATGTCAGAAACCTATTATTCCAAGTTTAAAGTATTCGGAAAGACATGCAGGCAATTTTATGGTCCCTCTAGAAGAATGAAACCCTAACTCGACTTAATGACCGTGTGAAAGCCTTTGAACCTTAGGGTTTGCGGCAGTTTTGCGGCGCCATTAGTGAGGCTTGGGTTTGCCCTTCTACGGCTGGACCACCGATGCTGTGGTATGTACTCGATACTATTATACTGTACCCAAGATTTTGAGCTCTTGGGGGATTATGAGGTTTTGACGACTCGATCGGATGGATCGACTTAATTCGGATGCTAGATAGTGAGATGTACTTCTTGGGAGACTCCAGATACGGGGATAGCCGTTAGAGCTCAGTTCATGCAGCCACGACGAGGCGAGTCCGAAGCAGTCTACATTAGAGAAAAGTGGAATAAGAGGTTCGTACAAGATCTAGATATGATGACGTTCTACTCCGCCGACATCAGAGATACGATGCGCATGCCGAGGCATTGTACTGGATATACCTTCTAGAAGGAGTCGCGCTGAGTATGCAGCCGTTTCGAAGCAAGAAGCAGATATGGTAAGGGACGATGACTTCCGGACAGTTGGCAGGGATGAGACTTGGAAGTGACCTTGAGCAGGATTCCTTCCAGGACACTGCTGCATTGATACTTGCACCCAGGATCAGATGTGTCACGTACATTCAGATGAGCTAGAGGCCGACGCCAGTGACATGCTGCTTACGAGTGGTTGCGATGATTAACCGAGAGATGACCAGAGAAGTGCCAGAACGGAATCATCCCCGTTAGCACACTTGACAGGGCTGATGAGCCGATGGATCGTGAGATTGATAATTCACAGAGAAGACTTAGACCCAGGAGTGGTCAATGTTACGCATACCAGCAGGCCAGAGTTCAGGATCATCGACGGGATATGCTACAAGTAACCACGACAGTTGGCCGGAGATTCTTGGAGGTTGTGCTTGAGCGGAACTACTCCGCCATACTTGGTTTCAGTATTGTTGGGCGATTTATTCGCCTGATTTGGTTTTGATGATTGAGGATTAACGATTTTCGCACAGTCGTTGCACTTGATATCGTTTTCATGCTTTGGTTTCACATGTTTGTGATTTTATGGGGTTTAGACATTTGAGTTGATTTTGTGCGTATGCATGCACACGATTTGGTTCCTGCAATTTGTATTGTTTATATATGCTTGCAGTGCAGTGTTTCGTATTTTGTGTACTTGGATGCACTGGACTTCGATTTCGATGGTGATGTTCGATATTCGTTTTGTGCACTTTATGCACCTGATTTTACGGTCAGGCACGCACGTTGCCTATGACCGATGTTGTGTGCACAATTGTTGCACCTTGATGTCGTTTTTGCTCACCTGCTTGGCACATGTATGGATTTTGATTTCCGTGCGCACTGGACGCACAGGTTTTTTTTTATATATGCGCTTTTTGGGATTGATCCTTATGGAGCAGTACATTTTTATGATATTGCGATTGATTTTCGTACTGAGCAGGACTGATCAGCTGACAGTGCCTGGATATATTTTGCATGCACTGATAGATTTCAAGGGATTTCCAAAGGCGAGCTATAGTCTCATTATTTACATGCGTGGCCGAAACGACACGAAACGTTTAAAAACAGGGAACCCTTCTAAATTGTTTTCAAAACGGTGGGACGTCCATATTAAACAAAAGATATATACATATATGATTATTTTCTTATAGAGACGTCCGCCACTGTGCAGTGTTATGCGCATTGCACATCGATTTTAAGGAAATTTGGCATGCATTTCCTTCATACGTTTACACGTATAGTTCCGGTTTATAGTATATCGGCTTTGCCTTGGATTTGGCATTCGTGTTTTCACTTGGACTCCGATGATTGCGGGATGCTTGATGGAGTTTTGATTTCGAGTTATCTGCTCATTACGCATGCGCATGTATTGCGCTACGATGCGTTCTATGTATTGATGATTTCCGAGCCCCGACGATTTGGACATTTTATTGAAATGTTTTAGAATTTGGGGGTTTAAATTTAAATTCGGGGACCGAATTTCTTTAAGGGGGGAAGACTGTAACATTTCAAGAAAATAAAATATTATTTTTGGGAACTTTCATAATTTAATATTAATTTTAATGAATATTTTAATAGTCGGTATAATTACATACCGATAAATGGTGAAAATTCCGAAGAAAATTATGGAAATTCTAAAATAAGTTATTTTTGTGGAAATATACCATTTTATAGTTTTTATGATGGATTATATGGTATTTTAATGTTAATCGCGATTGGAAATCGCTAATTTGTATTTTTGGGCAAAAATGTGTACATAACATTTCCTAGACTTGCACACTTGTCTCATGTTTTGGACCCATGTTAAGCCTAGGGTTGAACCATGCTTAGGTGACCATGGTGGGTGAACCATTTGATTAGGGTAATTGGGATAATTAGTTTTTTGGTTAGGTTAATGAGGTAATTAGGTTCGGGGTTGACTAAGGAAAGAAAGAGAGAGGTGACTCTAGGATGGGTCATGTTCCATCTCATTTCAAATCTCATGCTTCCCTCACATCTCTCCCTCTCACCCTCACACAACAACACACCCCTTAGTGATAATCAGCAGCTGAAACCTTACATCAGCCACCCAACACTTCAGCTGCATCAATTCAGCACCTTTCAGCCCCAATATCTGACCCATCAGCAATCACTTCAGCCACCAGAACAGCCCCCCTACACCTACAGCTTTATTAGCTGCAGAAACCAGGCATTTCTGCCATTGTATCAGTAAGACAGCAGCAAGTGGAACCCCAATATCAACACTTCATGCCTCAATTCTGCATCAGCTTAACACCTTTCAGCCCATTTTCAGCCCAAACAACTACATCAGCATCAACAGCAACATGCATCCACAATTACTTCAGCACAACTTCAGCTGCTGATATACCAAATCAGCCACCAATACAACACATCATCAGCCCAATTCTCCCTCACATCTCACACTACATCAGCACATTTCAGCCCTCATATAACAACAACAGCCTAACACTTTTCAGCCCCCCCATAGCTGACGTGCACACTCCCAAACCACACTTTTCAGCCCCAATAGCTGAAACCTTCAGCCACAAAAAAAAACAGCAGCTGATGTAAAGTTCAGCCACCATCAGCAACACATCAGCCCCAAATTGTTCAACATCAGCACCACACCAATAACATCAGCCAAGTCCTTGCTACATCAGCCAATATCAACACTTTACAGCCCCAATTTCATCACATCAGCAGCCCCTAACACCTTAGCCCACACCTACACACTCCTATCAACACTTCAGCCCCCAAAACCAACACTTCACCATTCAAAACAGCAGCAGCAGCTGCCATTGCAACAAAAGAAAAGGGAAGAAGAGATGGCAGCAGCAGCAGCTACAAAACCAGAACAGCTGCAATAAACAGCCCCTAGCCTCAATGCAACATCACCACACCACCATACCCACACCAAAATCACAAAAACTAACCACAAAACGACACCCAAACAACAACAACATCAGCCACTGCTGTTGCTGCTGCAACAGCAGCAACGAAAGAAAAGATTGCAAGCAGCAGCAACAGCCTGAGCAGCAACAACAACAACTGCTGTTGAAAAACAGCAGCAGCATCAGCTGCACCAGCAACCCCAGTAGCAGCAGGAGCAGCTCCACAGCAGCAAACCTTCCTTCATCCTCTCTTCTCCTACATTCAGGGATTTCCCTGAGGTATAATCTCACAACCCAACTCCTATCTTACAAGTTATAATTGTTTAGCTGATAGTTACTGTTACATTTGAGATCTAGTGCTAGTTTTAGGGAAATTGAGTGAGGTTTGGCCAAGAGATGGTTTTGATTGTTATGGTGACCTTATTTGGTGTACTTGAGACCATTGTGACCAAGATTTGTTCCTGATTTCATCAAAATACCAGATTGGTTATACTTGGCGTAAATCAGCATTTTTGTCGACTTTGTGGCTTTCTGGAAACTGCTACAACCCGAGGGACCCTAAAATGAAATTGACTTGGCAGTGAGGTATGCAGGTAGATAGGAACCAACACCCAAAACCCTAGCCCTAACCACCATTTTATGGCCGCATATTTATTCCTTCTGGCCGCAATTTGCGGCCAGACCTGGGTGAACCCCCCTCGTTTTGCGTGCACAGCTCTATTTCATGTAAACTTGACCCCCTGTATGTCTGGTTTTGACTGTTTCTTGTTAGGGTAAAATCTGGGTTGTTTTTTCATGAGTCGGCGTATGATTTACGACCTGTTTTCCATATGGATTTTGATATTCGATGATTCGTATCTGTCGGGTGGTGTTTGGACGTCAACGACAGTGGTTATTGGCTGTGTTTGCACACAAGGTCACAGGTTTTTACCTATGGGCGTAGCGTGCACCATTTTGGTTTCCGACATGGTTTTCATGTATTCTAGTGTGTGATATCCTTGTAGGTACCCCATATGTCGTCGAAGCGTTGGAGATGCGAATGGCGACATCGGCACCGGCACATATAACTAGGTGAGTAGATTTATATCTACGGGGAGAAGTCGGGTGGATGGCGTATAGCACCCCCGCAGTCCGTGGTGATGTATACGGATGCGTATAAACACCTACAATTATTATTATTATATGTTGTTCGGGAAATTATTGATGTTTAAATGGATATTGGTACATTGGATTGGTGTAAGGTTACGAAACCTTAGGGTAGTGGGTGCACTTCACACACACACACATACATACTTGCATACGTCCTTATGTCATATGTGGTTATGGGATCCTATGTGGATATGTGTTCACATGGATTTTGGGATTATGTGCTCACATACGGATTTGAGGATGATACATGGGATTGATATGAGTCGAGAAGTTTGATATGAGATTATGATATCGGTGATATAATAAATTCATAATTGAGATGCGTCTTGATGTTTTAGAGGATTTTGGGAATGATGATGCCATAGTAATAGTGATATATATATTATGTGGTCGACATGTGATTATGTTATGAGATATGATATGATATGATATGGCAGGATACTTGGGATAGGCCGCCTTTGGCGATGTATACTCTTGTGACGATATGTGATTTATACTAGGCTGTCGATCAGTAATCAGATCTTCGTTATAGTGATGATGTTAGCATAGTACTAGACGTAGGTCAGTACCCCAGATTATGATATTTGATAAAGAGAATACTTGATGAATGACATGACGAATGTGATATTGACCCGTACCCAGATTTGGGGAGGCCGTACGACGGATTTACGTACGAGCTATAATTTGATGTTTGATCCGCACTCTTGATTTGGGAATAACTGATTATAGAGGTATGTTATCGGATGTAATATTATCGGGGCGGGATCACCGACTATATATATATATATTTATATGTACCGACTCAGAGGTTAGGCGGTTCCCTTACCTACTGTTAGCTTTAGCTCAGCCTTGTAGTGGTGTAGCTATATGACTTTTATGACGTTAGATGCAGTTTAGTGATCATGGTGTTCAGTATTTCAGCTCCCGCATATTATTATTGTTGCTCTGCGTCGCATACTGTTGTGATTCATATTGTATTATTGATATCCTGCTTCTAGGACACCAGCACCATTACCGATGATGCGTATGTACCACGTACACTTATCTACTGCCGCACACACATCTTCATCGGTAATTGCCATGTCACGAACACTTAGAAAATATTATTGCTTGATTTAGCTTGATAGCTAGCATTGACATGATATTAGTGTACTTGCCATACGTACCAGCTTGACATTGCAATTATTACTTGTCACTCCATGCATACTGTTATTCATTATATGTTGCATTCATGGATTCTCATGCTTATATTCATGATTTCACATGCTATTGATGATTTGGATTCGGATTTCCATGATGTTTTCTGGATTTGGAGGAAAACCGCAAAACATACATATAAACTGCTTTCTCTTTTTAATAAAAATGCGGTTTTTCCATGATGTATGAGTCGTCCACCATGAGTTTTGCTGATGGATTTCGAGACCCGATTCGAGGAGGCGGATGAACCGTTTCGGGTACATGGTGGGCCCGGTGCGGTACTGTTAGTTGTATGTATGCCCTAGAGGCCAGTATTGTACAGATTATGTATATTATATTGGATGCTTGGACATATATAGAGATGACTTTCTTGCTCGACATGATAGTATGCTATCTGGTTGCTCTTTATCTTAACATGTACACTAGTCTCTTTTTACTGTCTTATAGTTACATGTTGGTAAGGCCCTTAGGATTTGTACTTGACTACCTGGACTATGATGCAGATCATACTACTGGGGACATTGTAGTCCATAAGTACATCCTTCAAGGTCACTAGTCGTGGGTGTATCGAGACGGGGCATCGATATACCAGAGTAGACTAGCGTATACGCTTCTCGACCCATGTGATGGGCGATGGATGATCCCATATCTATTGGTGTTTGACATCAGAGATGGTATACGAGTGCTCAGTGGAGACTGGGTACACTGGACGGACTCGCCGAGAACTCCCAGATGGTATTATACCTCACGTCAGATGGCAGTTCTCAAGTGACACTTGTGCAGGTTAGTCTGTAGACCCGAGATCGTCATAGAGTCTTGTGTGATTCCCACTGTGCTTTGATCTCCACCTTACCACGTCCATGAGGGCGTGCAAAACGGTGTTCTTTGGGCACAGTCCCGAGTCACATGGAGGCAATGAGCGATAGGAGGGGTTTCGTCTCTCCCGGTATTGGGGGTTGATGTTGCGCAGTGCTCGATTGGCCGTAGCAGGGAAGTCCCTGGCCAGGGCTGATCAGAGATTTGCTGGTAAGTGTTGCCAGTAGTTTCTCGACCCGTTATGAGCCTCACATCGGCACGACTTATCGGGTTATTAGGGTCTGACGTTTACCACCCCTAGACTTGATATGCGACATATCAGACGAAGAGACTGGACTGTACGGTAAGTGTTACTGGTCGGATTCGCAGGAGTGTGAGCGGGCTAGCTCGTCGATCTTCTGATCGCTCAATACCCGGCTGGCCGTTACGTTTAGCAGACCGCTTGCGGCTTGTGGGTGCTTGATATGATCATCATCTGCTACCGGCGTATTGACGAGTCTTTAGAGTCCTACACAGAGGTTTCCTGGTTCAAGCGAAATGAAATAGGAGCGCATATGAGATATGTGCAGGACCGAGAATAATGCATGTATATGATACCGCATTTCATTCTCGCGATATATGTTTCGATTGGTTATATTCGATATGACATAGTTATCGAATCATTGATTCGATAAATCGATGTATTGAATACTAGTCGGTTATGTGCGACATGACCGGATCATTGAATCAAGTGTTGATTTAATGATTTAATGTATAATTATATATTTGATATATTACTTTGCATTAACTAGTATTGGTTCACTTTAAAACGGATTTTTCTCACTTGGATTGCACATTGTATATGTGATATACTTTTGTGCACCTTTTTGTATCATGTTTGATGATACTTGATCATATGGTTAAGTGAATAGAATTAAACCATGGTTATTATGATAATTAGGGTTTTGCATATTTAGTTATTCATTTATTTTGTTATTCATTTATTTGGATAAGTTTTAGATAAGAATGGTGGCTTTATTTGTTTTATATTGAAGCTTCATGAAGCTTTGACTTTGCTAACCATCCTTATCTTCATGCTTAACCCTTACCCATCCAAGTGACCATGGTTAATTCTCTACACTTAACCCTAGTTTAAGTTATGATAAGTATATTATTTTCTATTTCTTTTTTAATAGCACTTATCATAACTATCTTGATCTTCTTCTTCTTCAAGCTTGCTACATCAATGGCAACTTGAGTTTTAGTGAGTAAAATCCAATTCCAAAGAGAATCCACCTCCTATTTCTTCACCCTCTACCTCTTGCCAAGTTGTTTTGGGTGTTTACTTCACAAGTTTCACAAGTTTGTGAAGTCGGAGCTTGAACTTGCGATGCCTCGAGGTAGATCGTCTTTGACACAAAGCCGACGACCTAGCTTGCCCGTTTCTTCGATGAAGCCAAAGTTCGAGTTTGGGAATCGAGATGGACAGTGAGAGGATGCCTTCGTGGAGCCAAGGAAGAGGATTACCGGATCTACAAAGGTTGTAGTTTCCGACCTTTAGTTAATTAGCTAACTAGTTTAGTTTTTCGCCTAGAATTCTAGTTAAAGATCCGTGTTAGGGTTTCTCGGCACCATAATTTTTGTAAAATGGCATGTTCGATGCCTTGTGAGACCTCACTAGGGTGCCTAGGAACCTTTCAGTGGTATCAGAGCCAAGCTAGAGCCTTAGGCGAAGTCTAGACGCAATTCGAAGCCCGAACGAACCCGAAACCCTAAACCTAATGAGCTCTCTGGACTTTTTCCGAAAATGGGGTTTTTTCCATATTAAAAATATGCAGAGAAATCAGCAGGAGAATGTAAGACTTACTGTGAAATTTTATGGCATAAATCAATTAAACTGCCGCGGATCAGCGGCACGAGCATGGCTCGTGCGGCTGATCCGCGGCCATACAGCTGTATTGTTCAAAATTATTCACACAGTAATTCTTGCATTGCAGTCCTGGATTTTCTGAGAATTTTTAATAATTATTCCAGAGTTGGATTTTCTGGGGTGTTTTAGAGCTTCGGTGTTTCGATCGGGGTATCAAATTTCGTCTTTGTGTTTTTCCGGATAATTTCCAGAATATATTAAAAAGTTCGACCGGATATAAATACCCAATTTTTCCCCTGTCGGGAAATTTCCAAGTGTTGGATTTTTCCGTAGTTTAACGACGTTCTAAGTAGTGCAAGTAACGCGATGGACCCTCTAGAAGACAACAAACCTTAACTCGATTATGTGACCGTCTTGAACTGCCCTTTGAACCTTCGGGTTTGGGGCAGTACGGCGTGCCACATGTGAGGCTTTGGCTTGACCCTTCTATGGCTGGACCGTTGGTACTGAGGCACGAACTGAATGTTGTTAGACTTATTTCATGTGTTGAGCTGTATCGGGAAAACTTGGGTATTCGACTGTTCGATCGGAAAGTTTAACATTTTCTGTTTATCTGGAATGTGATACAATAATTGGAATTCACAAACAGTTATGTGATAACTGAATGAATGTTATAATTCTAGCAATTTAGTCCCATATGATATTGAAAAGAGTTTTCGATAATGAGACTAAAATGCGGAATTTATATCTGTTAGGCATGCGATGTCTAAAGAGATTGCGGATTCCAATTGTTGTAGTTTTACACTCTCTTTTCTGTGACCGTAAGTGTAGTATGTTCATATCGCCGGTTTCGTTGCTATACGTCAACGACAATTGGGGTATGCATACTTACTTACATTGATGACATGTGATGTTATGTGTTGCTGGATATGTTATATTGGATCGTCGTGTTTGAATAGCCGGGGGTTTTTATGTGAGATGAGTGTTTTTCATTTTCATTCATGTATAAAAACTTGTATGTAATATTCTTTTATTTGGGGCGCTTCCAGGTAGCGGAAGTTGTCACCCGTTGTATATTATTTACTTTTCCGCATTAGGATAGACCCAAGGAGGGGAGTACAAGTAACCGGGTTCTGGGGTCCAGTGGGAGACCAACTCGAGGAGTCGAGTCCGGGTCTCCTAACCCTAGAATTGGCAGGGTTGCTTGCCGCTCTCGTAGGGGTCTAGGGGTGTGGGATTGGCTATTCATCACGACCGTGGAATCCGTGTTTTATACTGGCTCGTATTGAAAACACGGACGTCCTAGTATATCCAATATTTCATATGTTTATTCTGCTGCGATATCTGTGTTGTGACTCTGTGATGGATATAGTATATAGTATATATGATATATTATATAGACGTTACTTATGTTTTACACCCGCGCTAGCCCTGCCCTGCTCTGTCGTTAGTTACCTAACCTAACGGTGCACGAGGGGACATCGAGGCGAATGCGGATGGCATAAGTGTACGTCATATCTATCTGTGATGTTTAGGTATTTAAATGATGGGACTTCATTAATGTGATTAATGAAAGATAAGAAACCTAAGAAGTTGTGGAATCAAATTTTAAACAAAACAGGTAGCTACAGTTCTTGCTTTGCATAGCGGTATATATGATATACCCCGCACCTTATTCGATGAGGAAAGGACCGAGATCCCTTCACCGGGAGTGACTCCTTTAGCAATAACTGGCAGATGCTACACACTCGGTTTGCTTTTGACTGCTTTTGGGTTTTTTGCTTTGCACAGCGATATATATGATATATCCCGCACCTCATTCGACGAGGAAAGGACCGAGATCCCTTCGCCGGGAGTGACTCCTTTAGCAAAACTAGAAAAGCCTCAAAATCACTCCATTTCAAAACTTCATTTGATTCTACAACGATATCAAGTTCATTACGCTCATGGTTTTCAGAAAAACCTGGCGTAGCCCTCCGTCATTTCAGATGAGTAGTAGTTAGTATTCGTGCTACGTTTGTTGGCCTGCGTCAAGACGTAGTGTGCGGTAGCTAACTAGTATTTATCTGCTTATGCATATGATGCAGATTGGATTAGGGTAGTCGTGCGACTTTGTTGGCCTGCGTCAAAGGTCGTACGGGTGGGTTTAATTCAATCAGGAAATGACGGGTTGAACTTGACTAGCGCACTATGGTTTGTTGGCCTGCGTCAAGGTCATAGCACGCTAGGGGCAAAAGCATTATCGAGAATTTCAAGTGTTGAAATTTGCAATGAGATTGCATACCTTCTATGTGATAGTTGGATCCCGATACCCACTGCGAGTAAGAGTTACTCCTGGGAGAGTTTTACACATTGCAATTAGCCGATCAAGTAGGTGTCTAGAAAGGTGTCAACGGGGTTACGCCTCTGGGAAAACGAGGTTTACATTAATTAGGTTCGTGCGAAAGCACGGGGGACCTCCCTCAAAGTACCGACACTGGCCTGGCTGAAAGATTGGCGAACCTGTAGTGTGTAATTAATCCCGGGTAGTCTTTCCTTTTAGGGTTTGGAGGAAGATTTGATAAAAATTAGTGGGAGCCATCCTGATTAGATAAGATAATAACCAATCTGATCTTGCACGAGCATACGCTAAAGTGTTTTCTTCTCTCTCTCTCTAGGTAGCGACCAGTTCATGCCTTAATCAAGATAATAATATGGATGTATTGACCGAACCTGCATGTTATACTGTGCTGGGGAACGTTGGTTCCGTTCATTCTTATAAGAGTTATAGGAATGAACAGGATATAGGGGAATACCAGGATTCCCATGCCACCCGAATGAAGAAAGTACATGTTGATGCATTTTCTTCGGGTGTGTTCGTTACTGAGAACTGTTTCTCTATTTGCTCTACGTCCTGGGTATTAGATACCGGGTCAGGATCCCATATATGTAATCAGTTACATGGGCTTAGGAAAGGTAGAGAACTTGGAGAAGGTGATAAAGACATTAGAGTTGGAAATGGTGCAATTGTTGCAGCTAAGACTGTCGGGGAATATCACCTTGTATTACCAACTGGTGATACATTGGTTCTGAACGAATGCTATTACATGCCGAACCTGATATGCAACATTATATCGGTTTCTTTACTGAGTAAAGAGGGATATAATTTTGTATTGCAGGACAATGTTATGAACATTTTCCGTGACCAAAAGTTGGTTGGATCAGGCACGTTATGCAATGGCATTCATGTTCTAAATCAATCAACAGTTCTGAGCATAACAAACACACACAAGAGGAAGAGTTCAGAACTGAACGAATCCTTCTTGTGGCATTGTAGACTGGGTCACATCAATGTGACACGACTAGCTAAGTTGCATAAAGATGGATATTTAAATCCGTTTGAATTTTCATCTTATGACACTTGCCAGTCATGTCTCAAAGGCAAGATGACCAAAACTCCGTTTACGGAACACGGAGAAAGAGTTACCGAACTCTTGGGACTGATACATAGTGATGTATGCGGTCCCATATCTACACATGCCAGGGATGGTTCTTCATACTTCATTACATTCACTGACGATCTCTCTAGGTTCGGGTATGTGTTCCTGATGAAACACAAATCAGAAGCTTTTGAGAAATTTATGGAATATAAGCAAGAAGTTGAGAACCAAACCGGAAAAAGTATTAAAATCCTTCGATCTGATCGAGGAGGTGAATACTTGAGCAATGAATTCCTGGACTTCCTAAAAGAGAATGGGATTCTCTCTCAGCTGACTCCTCCATATACACCACAGCACAACGGTGTATCATAACGGAGGAACCGCACCCTATTAGATATGGTGCGCTCTATGATGAGCACAGCTGAGTTACCTATTTCCTTCTGGGGATATGCACTGGAAACAGCTGCAGACCTATTGAATATGGTTCCCACCAAAACCGTGCCGACCACTCCATATGAGATATGGAAAGGAAAGAGACCATATCTTAATTATGTTAAGATATGGGGTTGTCCGGCCTATGTAAAAACGCAAAATCCGGACAAACTCGTGGCAAGGTCCATTCTGTGTAAGTTTATTGGATATCCCAAACATTCGCGAGGGTATATCTTCTACCACCCTGAGGAACAAAGAGTGTTTGTTTCTCGGCATGCCACCTTTTTAGAAAAGGAATTTCTTGAAAAAGAGATTAGTGGTCATGAGGTAGAACTGGAAGAGGTTCCAGCTGCACAAGCTACAACAGAAGATCTGGTGGAACCAGAGGATTCCATAGTTCCCGATGAACCCCAGCCACTCCGCCGATCTAGTAGGGTTCCTCGCCAACCTGAGAGATACTACGGTTTTCTCATGGACGGTGGGAGCGAGGATTGCATCATGGAGGATGATGACCCAACTAGCTTCGAGCAGGCCATCACGAGTAGGGACTCAGTAAAATGGCTGGATGCTATGCGGTCCGAGATGGAATCCATGTACACCAACAAAGTATGGACTTTGGAAGTTGCTCCTGAAGGGGTAAAACCCATTGGGAGCAAGTGGATCTTCAAGAAGAAACTTGGTGTAGATGGGAAAGTGGAGACTTTCAAAGCTAGACTTGTAGCAAAGGGTTTTCGTCAAAGACCAGGTGTGGACTATGACGAAACTTTTTCTCCAGTGGCTATGCTTAAATCCATCCGGATCATGCTTGCCATCGCTGCATATCATGACTACGAAATCTGGCAAATGGATGTTAAGACCGCCTTTCTAAACGGTGATTTAGAAGAGTGCGTGTACATGACTCAGCCAGAGGGCTTCGTAGACAGTGGGAGCAGCGGGAAGGTGTGCAAGCTGCTTAAATCCATTTATGGATTAAAGCAAGCATCGCGGAGTTGGAACATCTGCTTTGATGTCGTTATCAAAGAGTTTGATTTCGTCAAAAATCCAGATGAACCTTGTGTCTACAAGAAGGTGGCAGAGAGTAAGGTTGTCTTCCTCGTATTGTACGTAGACGACATACTCTTGATAGGAAATGATATTCCTATGCTGCAATCGGTCAAGCTCTTCTTATCACAAAGATTCTCAATGAAAGATCTTGGTGATGGCTCCTGCATATTGGGAATTAGGATCTATAGAGATAGATCCAAAAGGATTTTGGGATTGTCCCAATCCAGGTACATTGACACCATACTAAAGAAGTTTAGTATGGAAGAGTCCAAGCGTGGGAACTTACCCACGATCTCCGGAGTCACTCTCTCCAAAGAGATGTCTCCCAAGACTGATTTGGAGAGAGCTCGCATGCAAGGGATACCCTATGCTTCGGCAGTAGGCTCTATCATGTATGCGATGCTATGTACCAGACCCGATGTAGCATACTCACTAAGTGTAGTGAGCAGGTATCAAGCTGATCCTGGAGAGAGTCACTGGACAGCTGTGAAGAGCATTCTGAAGTACTTGCGAAGGACTAGAGATATGTTCTTGGTGTATGGTAACGGAGAACTCCAAGTGGAGTCCTTTACCGATTCGAGCTTCCAGAGTGATAAGGACGACTCTAAGTCGCAGTCGGGCTTTGTCTTTACCCTTTACGAAGGGGCGGTTAGCTGGAAGAGTTCCAAGCAGGAAACCGTGGCAGACTCGACGATGGAGGCTGAATACATCGCTGCCAACGATGCTGCCAAAGAGGCTGTCTGGATCAAGAAGTTCATTATTGAACTTGGAGTGGTTCCATCCATTGAGCATCCAATACCTTTGTATTGCGATAACAATGGAGCGGTGGCTTTGGCCAAGGAACCCAGGTCTCATCAGCGATCCAGGCATATTCTGAGGCGGTATCACCTGATCCGGGAGATAGTTGATCGCCGGGAGATCAAGGTCAGGAGAGTTGGCACGAAGAACAACACGGCGGATCCACTCACGAAGGCCATTCCCCAGATACAGTTTGAGAGACTCTTCGGGATGCTCGGTATGAGATACTACAGCAGCTGGCCCTAGTGCAAGTGGGAGATTGTTAGTTGTATGTATGCCCTAGAGGCCAGTATTGTACAGATTATGTATATTATATTGGATGCTTGGACATATATAGAGATGACTTTCTTGCTCGACATGATAGTATGCTATCTGGTTGCTCTTTATCTTAACATGTACACTAGTCTCTTTATACTGTCTTATAGTTACATGTTGGTAAAGCCCTTAGGATTTGTACTTGACTACCTGGACTATGATGCAGATCATACTAGTGGGGACATGGTAGTCCATAAGTACATCCTTCAAGGTCCCTAGTCGTGGGTGTATCGAGACGGGGCATCGATATACCAGAGTAGACTAGTGTATACGCTTCTCGACCCATGTGATGGGCGATGGATGATCCCATATCTATTGGTGTTTGACATCAGAGATGGTATACGAGTGCTCAGTGGAGACTGGGTACACTGGACGGACTCGCCGAGAACTCCCAGATGGTATTATACCTCACGTCAGATGGCAGTTCTCAGGTGACACTTGTGCAGGTTAGTCTGTAGACCCGAGATCGTCATAGAGTCTTGTGTGATTCCCACTGTGCTTTGATCTCCACCTTACCACGTCCATGAGGGCATGCAAAACGGTGGTCTTTGGGCACAGTCCCGAGTCACATGGAGGCAATGAGCGATAGGAGGGGTTTCGTCTCTCCCGGTATTGGGGGTTGATGTTGCGCAGTGCTCGATTGGCCGTAGCAGGGAAGTCCCTGGCCAGGGCTGATCAGAGATTTGCTGGTAAGTGTTGCCAGTAGTTTCTCGACCCGTTATGAGCCTCACATCGGCACGACTTATCGGGTTATTGGGGTCTGACGTTTACCACCCCTAGACTTGATATGCGACATATCAGACGAAGAGACCGGACTGTACGGTAAGTGTTACTGGTCAGATTCGCAGGAGTGTGAGCGGGCTAGCTCGTCGATCTTCTGATCGCTCAATACCCGGGTGGCCGTTACGTTTAGCAGACCGCTTGCGGCTTGTGGGTGCTTGATATGATCATCATCTGCTACCGGCGTATTGACGAGTCTTTAGAGTCCTACACAGAGGTTTCCTGGTTCAAGCGAAACGAAATAGGAGCGCATATGAGATATGTGCAGGACCGAGAATAATGCGTGTATGTGATACAGCATTTCATTCTCGCGATATATGTTTCGATTGGTTATATTCGATATGACCTAGTTATCGAATCATTGATTCGATAAATCGATGCATTGAATACTAGTCGGTTATGTGCGACATGACCGGATCATTGAATCAAGTGTTGATTTAATGATTTAATGTATAATTATATATTTGATATATTACTTTGCATTAACTAGTATTGGTTCACTTTAAAACAGATTTTTCTCACTTGGATTGCACATTGTATATGTGATATACTTTTGTGCACCTTTTTGTATCATGTTTGATGATACTTGATCATATGGTTAAGTGAATAGAATTAAACCATGGTTATTATGATAATTAGGGTTTTGCATATTTAGTTATTCATTTATTTTGTTATTCATTTATTTGGATAAGTTTTAGATAAGAATGGTGGCTTTATTTGTTTTATGTTGAAGCTTCATGAAGCTTTGACTTTGCTAACCATCCTTATCTTCATGCTTAACCCTTACCCATCCAAGTGACCATGGTTAATTCTCTACACTTAACCCTAGTTTAAGTTATGATAAGTATATTATTTTCTATTTCTTTTTTAATAGCACTTATCATAACTATCTTGATCTTCTTCTTCTTCAAGCTTGCTACATCAATGGCAACTTGAGTTTTAGTGAGTAAAATCCAATTCCAAAGAGAACCCACCTCCTATTTCTTCACCCTCTACCTCTTGCCAAGTTGTTTTGGGTGTTTACTTCACAAGTTTCACGAGTTTGTGAAGTCGGAGCTTGAACTTGCGATGCCTCGAGGTAGATCGTCTTTGACATAAAGCCGACGACCTAGCTTGCCCGTTTCTTCGATGAAGCCAAAGTTCGAGTTTGGGAATCGAGATGGACAGCGAGAGGATGCCTTCGTGGAGCCAAGGAAGAGGATTACCGGATCTACAAAGGTTGTAGTTTCCGACCTTTAGTTAATTAGCTAACTAGTTTAGTTTTTCGCCTAGAATTCTAGTTAAAGATCCGTGTTAGGGTTTCTCGGCACCATAATTTTTGTAAAATGGCATGTTCGATGCCTTGTGAGACCTCACTAGGGTGCCTAGGAACCTTTCAAGTACCCCGGGGCAAGAAGATCGCAGGAGATGGCGTTGAGCCTGGCAGGGGAGCACGACCGACCGGTGATATTACCCGACACGTCGGATATCCGGAGGATACCGTCGTAGTCATGAGATGGATGGTAGGGGCCGATCTTGACTGACGGCGCCCTGGATATTATGATTGAGACATTGGGATTTGAGATATTGAGGTACAGAGATTGTGATACAGAGATATCGAGATATTGAGATTTATGTTTTGTGCCGATGCTAGGCACTGTTCTATACTGAGTTCACTATGATACCTCATTTAAAAAAAATACAGAAATCTCACAAAGTTACAAAAGCAGTTTTCTTCAGTACATGCATTCTATTTCATGCATTCATACATCATTCATTTTATATATTGCCACCTGATGCACTGACACAGGCACATGGGTTTACACTTGGGTTAGATATTTACCCTAGACATGGTTAGAGATTGCCGGTTATATATTTGAGGATTATATATTATGATCGTATGACTTAGGATTGTGTCAGACATGCGATTTTCTGTTCGTAGATCTTTTTCTACTCACGAGTTGGCAACTCACCCCCGTTGTGCCCCAGTTTCTTGCAGGTTTGCCGTACAGGTTCCATTACGGCTTTGCGGGCATAGTTTCTTTTCGGGTGACTTGCTATCCGCTAGTAGGTGGGTTATTGTATCGTACCCATCATTGTACATTGTATATTATATTTCAGTTGTATCAAGAAGTTCCATCAACCAAACATGTACTTATTTGAGATAGAGACCAGTGATGTTTATTCTTTTGACCTTAGAGTCGCACGTTATATTTATTTGGATTTCTTGTTGTTGGAGTTTCCTCTCTGTTGTGATCCTCGCCTTTAGGCGTTGTATATTATGTTGCATACAGGTTGATTTGATATGGTTCTTCCTATTCTCTAATACTTTTCTTGGTTTAGATTTCTGGGTTCGGCTTACTTAGGGTACGTACGCCTCGAGACGTTCGTAGTCTAAGTGCCGGTCATGTTCCGTACTTTCGGGTCGTGACAGTGCCGGATTATGACTGAACGCCTCTAAGTCAGAATCCAGGCTAGAGAAGCGGCGCCCTCGCCAACCGACCGCGTCCCGACCCCGAGTAGGGGCGCGCAAGCGCCCCCATGGGCACATGTCGAAGGCCACGGCCCGCGCGGTGGACCCTCCGCGGGGGCCTCCATAAAGCGAAATTCCAAACGGTCGGCGGGTCGAATCCTTTGCAGACGACTTAAATACGCGACGGGGCATTGTAAGTGGCAGAGTGGCCTTGCTGCCACGATCCACTGAGATCCAGCCCCACGTTACACAGATTCGCCCCTACCTCACCGAGTGAGTTTTCCAAAGGGTTTCGACCATATTTATGAGACGCTGGGAGCCCGGCGCACCGCCGCGGCGCCCGCATAGGAGCCTGACATGCCGTGGACGCGGACCGCCCGGCGAGCAGCGATTTCGCTTGCAGGTTTTTAGATGGTTTGAAGCCCAAGGAAATGTCGAGTCAGGGCATGCAAATCGCTTTCGGTCAGCCTCGAATTTCGAGATCCGGGCTATGTTTATTTTTCAACTCAAAGGACAAGATGCCCCAAAGTGCCCAATCGAGACCGCAAAATGATGTATGTTATATAGGCCCGCTGGAAGGAAGGCACGACGCATACGAGGCCCGGTTGGCTCGAGTTGTGGCGTGTGATATATGGGCTATGAATTACCTCTTTGTGACTATTCCAACTTGTAAAGAAAGACCGCCGGCTCATGGAAAAGTAACAGCAAAGTCCCAAAACAAATTTAAAAAAAAAAATAGAGAAAGATGGTTGTTTTCGAGTCAAAGCCCAAGGTGGCCCAAGTGCCTAATCAAGACCGCAAGCCCCGATGAATACATGGCCCTGTTCGCGCAAGTTGTAACTTGTACTAGGACATCTGACATAGTTCCGAGGGGTTTCCACGTCGCCGGAGCCGAGCCGGGCACGGTTCTTGGCACGACGCAGCACAGCCCGGGCAGGACGCGACATTGGTTTGTACCGTGCCCGGCGCCGTGCCCATCATTATGGAGAATTTTTGTATGGCCGCAGAGACACTTTGGACCTCCTCGGTCATTTCAAGTGGTTTCCCTCCTAAACTACAGCTGGCGGGAGGTGCTTGCTTGGCTCATGGTCCCATGGTACGGTGCCGGAACGGCGCCGCGCCGCACCATGAACGGTTCAGCATGGGTGCGGCACCATGGAGAAATTTCGTATGGCCACAGAGAAACTTTGGACCCCCGGGGTCATTTATCGGGGTTTCCCTCCTTGACTATAGCAGGCGGGTGGCGCTCGGTGCATGTCTTGGCTCATTGGCACGCACCAGGAACGGGGCAGCACGCACCAGGCACGGGGCAGCACGCACCAGGCATGGTGCAGCACCGCACCAGGCACGTGCCCGGCACCACGGAGAATTTTTTGTGCCCACAGAGACACTTTGGACCCCCGGGGTCATTTGTAGGGTTTTCCCACCTAGACTATAGGAGGTGGGAGACGCTCGGTGCATGTATAGGCTCATTGGCACGCACCAGGCATGGTGCGGCACGCACCAGGCACGGCGCTGCACGGCACCAGGCACAGTGCTGCACCGCACCACGCCGTGCCTGGCACCGTTCCCACCATGCCCGGCACCATGGAGAAATTTTGTATGGCCAAAGAGACACTTTGGACCCCCGGGGCCATTTATAGGGGTTTCCCTCCTAAACTATTTGTAGGTGGGAGGCGCTCGGTGCATTCTCGGCTAATGGGCACCGCACCAGGCACGGTGCTGCATCGCACCAGGCACGGGGCTGAACCGCACCAGGCACGGTGCTGCACCGTGCCGTGCCGT
>CM057340.1:225622889-225630389 GCA_030015575.1 Agapanthus africanus
GATGGTCAACTAGTCCAACCTAGTCAACCGGTCAACAAAGTCAACAAGTCAACAAAGTCAACCCCTCAACAACCATGTCACCACAATACTTAATTAATATTATTGTTAATCATATATCATATTCTCATTAGGGTTGAGCAAAAAGTCAATTGTCAACAGTCAACGGTCAACAACCCTAATGAGAATCCTCTGCCTCTGTCTCTCCGTCAACTGTGCATACACACCCGCATTCGCGTTCCGAGGAACACGAATACATACTGGATAAAACCAATCCCAAAACGTACACTAGGATCTGGCTAAACCAAAGCCCGCTAGTGTTAACTGTCCGGACACTGTACGTGCACAAGTGCACAAATGTGACCGGACCCTGTCGCAAAACCATGCGACCTGTCGCAAAACCATGCGACCTCTACTCTTTTGCCTAAAGGCGAATAGCTTTCTGTGTGGGACTCTAAAGACTCGACACTACGCTGGCAGTGGGTTTAACCACAGACCGCAAGCGGCACTAGCTGTGCGTAACAGTCCCCAGGTGGATGCCGACAAGAAGACTGACGAGGTGAAACCCATCTGAACTCCTACTGAGCCTGAATGTGACAATCTCCGTACAGTCCGGTCTGTTCGTCTGATACATCGCATGGCGGGCCTAGGGGGGCGGTAAACGTCAGTCCCCTAATAGCGGTACAAGTCGTGTCGGAGTGAAGCCCAAAACACCCTGAGATAACACTGGAAGCCTACCAGTATATCTCGCTTGCCCTGGCCAGGGACTACTCGTGTAATGGCTCTCCTAGACACAGCGCGATGTCAACCCCCAATACCGGGAGAGACGAATCCTGTCTAACCGTCACTGCCTCCAAGTGCTTCGGGACTGCACCCAACTACTACCTGTTTGCACGACTCCTTTGAGCCGTGGTAGGGTAGTAATCAAAGTACAGTGGGAACACACTCGAGGCGAAGTGACAGTGTCAAGTCAGCGGACTAAGCTGTACTCATGTCACCTGGGAACTGATAACTGACGATAGGTATAATACCAACCGGTAAGTTCCCGACGAGTCCTGTCCAGTGTACTCGTAACCCAACGAGCACCCGCATACTATCTCCAGTACGACGTACTGATGGCTGTGGGACAGACCATCTCCCACTCTGGGATGAGAAGCGCATGCGCTAGTCTACTCCGGAGTATCGATGCCCTGTCTCGATAGTCCTGCGACTAGGGACCTACATAAGGATGTGCTTATAGATTACCCAGCCCCCACTAGTGTGACTGCCATCACAATGCTAGTAATCAAGCAAAGATCCTAAGGGCTCCACTAATGTGCATAGGTGATATACTAAAATAAACACATGTACACATTGAAATAGAAACAAGCCAAGTAGCATACTACTATTTTGAGCAAGATTGTATATACAAGGTGAATATCCCAAGCTTCCATTAAGTAATATACAAACTAGTATGATACAGTAATGGCCTCTAGGGCATATGCACTAATAATCTCCCACCTGCACTAAGGCCATGTACTGGCGTATCGAAGACCTATCATCTCGATCAGCCGCTCAAACAGAGTCTGGGGCAAGGCCTTGGTGAATGGATCTGCAATGTTTTCTTCTGAAGCGACCCTCCGAACCTCGATCTTCTGGCGATCCACGATCTCCCTGATCAAGTGATACCGCCTCAAGATGTGTCTGGATCTCTGATGGGACCTGGGTTCCTTCGCTAAAGCTATAGCCCCGTTGTTGTCGCAATACAGAGATATTGGATCAACAATGGACGGAACCACCTGAAGTTCTTTCAAGAACTTCCTCATCCAGACAGCTTCTTTTGCGGCATCAGATGCAGTGATGTATTCCGCTTCCATCGTCGAGTCTGCAATGGTTTCCTGTTTGGAACTCTTCCAACACACCGCCCCTCCATTGAGGGTAAAGACAAAACCCGACATGGACTTGGAATCATCCTTGTCACTCTGGAAGCTTGAGTCAGCAAAGGCCTCGATTTGGAGGTCTTTTCCGCCATACACCAAGAACATCTCCTTAGTCCTTCTCAGGTTCTTGAGAATGTTCTTTACCGCTATCCAGTGTTTCTCCCCAGAGTTTGACTGATACCGGCTTACCACACTCAGTGCATAAGCTACATCCAGTCTGGTACACAACATCGCATACATTATAGAGCCTACCGCAGAAGCGTATGGTATAATAGACATGTGATCCCTCTCCAAATCAGTCTTGGGAGATATCTCTTTAGAGAGGGTGATCCCGTGACAAGCCGGTAGGTTACCGCGCTTGGAATCTTCCATACTGAATCTTTTCAGTATGTTGTCGATGTACCTGGACTGTGAAAGTCCTAATATCCTCTTGGATCTATCACGATGGATCTGGATCCCCAGGATGTATGAGGCATCACCCAGGTCTTTCATGGAGAACCTGTGTGACAAGAACCCCTTGACAGATTGTAGCATAGGAATGTCATTTCCTATTAAGAGAATGTCATCCACGTATAAAACGAGGAATACTACAGTTCTCGCTACAAATCTACTATAGATGCATGGTTCATCTGGATTTTTGATAAAGCCAAATTCCTTGACCGTCTCATCAAAACAGATGTTCTAACTCCGCGATGCCTGCTTTAGTCCATAGATGGACTTAAGCAACTTGCACACCTTTCCGCTGCTCCCACTCTGAATGAAACCCTTTGGTTGGTCCATATAGACACACTCCTCTAAATTTCCATTTAGAAAAGCGGTCTTTACGTCCATTTGCCAGATCTCATAATCGTGGAAGGCAGCAATGGCAAGAAGAATCCGAATGGATTTCAGCATAGCCACTGGAGAAAAGGTTTCGTCATAGTCCAAGCCAGGTCTTTGACGGAAACCCTTTGCAACAAGTCTAGCTTTATAGGTCTCAACCTGTCCATCTACACCAATCTTCCTTTTGAAGATCCACTTGCATCCTACGGGTTTTACCCCGTCTGGAGCAATGTCCAACGTCCATACTTTGTTGGTGTACATGGACTCCATTTCGGTCCGCATTGCATCCAGCCATTTTACCGAGTGAACGCTCTGAACGGCCTGCTGGAAGCTAGTAGGCTCATCATAATCTATGATGCAATCCTCTCTATCCCCGTCTATGAGAAAACCGTAGTATCTCTCGGGCGGATGAGACTGCCTACTACTCCTGCGGAGTGGCGTAGGAATGTCCAGTTCTTTTGAACCCTCTGGTTCCACTAAGCTTTCAGTAATAGCTCGTGGTTCTGGAATTTCTTCTAGTTCTACTACGCTCCCACTAATTTCCTTTTCTAAGAACTGGTGTTCTAGAAAATGGGCATGACAAGAAACAAAAACCTTTTGTTCCTCTTCACAATAGAAGAAATATTCCTTGGAGTTCTTTGGATATCCCACGAACTTGCACTGTACTGAGCGTGCCTCGAGCTTGTCCGCATGCTGCTTTTTGACAAAAGCTGGACTTCCCCATGTCTTAATGTGATTAAGATAGGGTCTCTTCCCACACCACATCTCATATGGTGTAGTAGGCACAGTCTTAGTGGGAACTCGGTTCAAAAGGTATGCAGCTGATTCTAGCGCATACCCCCAGAATGATCGCGGTAACTCTGCGTTACTCATCATGGACCGTACCATATCCAATAGGGTTCGGTTCCGTCTCTCCGATACACCGTTATGTTGCGGAGTGTATGGAGGAGTAAGCTGAGAGAGAATTCCGTTCTCTTTTAAATATTCCAGGAACTCGGCACTTAAGTATTCTCCACCTCGATCCGACCTTAGGATCTTGATACTTTTGCCGGTTTGTTTTTCTACTTCATTCTTGTATTCCTGGAATTTTCCAAAGGCTTCGGACTTATGTTTCTTTAAGAAGACATAACCGTACCTTGAAAAGTCATCCGTAAAAGTAATGAAGTAAGAATAACCGCTTCGCGCATGTGTAGACATTGGACTGCACACGTCGCTGTGTACGAGTTCCAAGAGCTCGCTCGCCCTTACTCCGTGTCGAGTAAACGGAGTCTTTGTCATCTTTCCTTTGAGACAGGATTGACAAGTGGCATACGATTGATATTCGAACGGATTCAAATATCCTTCTGTATGTAACATCGTCAACCTTCTCTCATTGATGTGACCCAGTCTACAATGCCATAAGAAAGTCTGATTGATTTCCGGAGACTTTCTTTTGTGTGTATTCTGGACATTGAAAATCTGTGGATGGTTTAATACGTATATACCATTGCTTAATATACCTGACCCAATCAGAACTTGATTAAGGTGAATGTTTACAACATTACTTACAAACGCAAATTCATAACCTTCTTTAGAAGTCAAAGATACAGAAATGATATTATAAGTTGCGTTGGGTACAAAATAGCAATTACGCAAAACCAAAACGTGTCCATCTAACAACCCCAGGTGATAGTCCCCCACGGCCTTAGCATCCATGCTAGCTCCGTTTGCAACATTGAGGGTCAAGTCACCTGCCTTCAAAACCCTACGGTTTCTCAACGCCTGCAAAGAATTACAGATATGAGATTCTGATCCAGTATCCAATACCCAGGAAGTAGAGTTTATTGAAAGACAGTTTTCAATAACATACACACCAGATGCTGAAGCCGCAACCTGCTTCAGATCCTATGTTCTGGCCTTCCAAGCCCTGCAATCATTTTTCCAGTGTCCCTTCTTATGACAATAGAAGCATTCTTCCTTATCCACAAGCTTTCCCACTTTCCTTGATGCTTTTGCCTTTCCCTTCGTATCCACTTTACTAACACCGCCCTTTGGTTTGGCGGGGGATTTCTTCTTCTTTCCCTTGGCTTTCGCCTTGGACCTAGAAGAGGAAGATCCTCCTACAAACAAAGTGGATGTTTCCCTACTTTTCTGAAGGGTGCCCTTTGCGCTCCTCAGCATGTTGAGGAGTTCTGAAAGTTCAACTTCCTTTTCTTGTAAGTTGAAGTTCAGGATAAACTGTGCGTAAGTGGAAGAAGGGACTGGAGAATCAAGTCCGTATAGAGCTCATTCTCCAACGTGGTCCTAAGGTCCGCGAGCTCTTCTATGTAGCCAATCATCTTAAGCACGTGTTCCGCTACCGATGATCCGACGGCCAACCTTGCCGAAAATAACTTCTTCGACACTTCGTATCTTGCGATACGAGACTGCTCTCCATACAGTTCTTTTGTATAGAGAAATATGGATTCGAAGTCCAAATTCTCGTGCCTCCTCTGATGTTCGTTGTCCATAGAGGCAAGCACGATGCACTTGGCCTTCGCGCAATCTAGTTCCCAGGTCTTACGGATTTCCTTATCCGCGACGCTGGTTTTGGCACCTGGGACAGGGGGAGCTTTGGTGGTAAGAAGATACCCCAGCTTGTCGTAAGTGATTGCCATCTTGACATTCCTGAGCCAATCTTTGTAGTTTGGCCCTGTCAGTATGTTTTTATCTAGAAGTAACTTAAGTCCAGTCATGTCGATTGGTCGCTGCAATTAGGAGAGAGAAGAAACACTCAGCTTGATGCTCTTGCAAGTTTAGAATGGTTTTTAGTTTGTCTAAACAGGATGGCTCCCACTGTTTCTCGAATCCCTCCTCAAACCAAAAAGAAAGAATTAGTCAGGATCAATCTCACCGTACAATACTTGCTTAACCGTTCAGCCAGGCCAGTGTCGGTACTTCGAGGGAGGTTTTCCAACACTTTCGCGAAGTTCCTTAATTAAATAACCTATTTTCCTTGGGGGCGTAGCCCCGTTAACACCTTTCTAGACTCCTACTTAGTTTATAGCATTGATCGTTAAGTGAGAAATTTCCCGAGGAGTAGCATATACTCACAGTAGGATCGGGATCCAAATATCATTGCGTGACGAAACTGAAGGAATCCTACCAGAATCATCACACTCCAAATGGTATGCAACACTAGCAAGTTTCAGTTCTTTTGAAACTCCCGATGTGGATTTTTGCCTCATGCTCTTATGACCTTGACTTTGGCCAAAATATCATAAGTCACATGTCAAGTTCTACCCGTCATTCTCCAGGTTAATTTGGATCCATCCGTACCTACCCTTGACTTTGGCCAAAATGGCAGTATGACTGCCCCAAACCAACGCATCTATCTATGCTACACATGAATTCCCAATAGCTACCAATCACTATGCCTTGTCTTTGGCCAACATACACAGCTTGAATACTATTGACTATTCATGTGAAACGACGGAGGGCTACGAATGTTTTTGGCAAAACCGTGAACGTAGTGAACTTGATATAATCGATGGAACGAGATAGCTTTTAAAAGGAGTGGCTCAAGCTCCGCATTTAAAAGTTAGTTTTGAAAAGAACCGAATGGTTTTCCGAAAGTGTTCCAACGATTTTAACTTGGTTTATTTTCTTGCATTAGTTCTTTTAATGCGTGATATTCATGCATTAGTTCTTTTAATGCGTCCCATCATTTAATCCTACCATTGCAGAAAACAACCAAAATATGACGTACGCTTATGCCATTCGCATACGCCACGGGGCCCCGTCATTACCCGTTAGGTTACTTAACTAACGACAGAGCGGGGGCTGGGCTAGCGCGGCTGTAAAACATAAGCAACGCCTAAATAATATCATATATAGATATACTGCAATGATAGCCATTTCAGATCACAGATGAACACATTGGATATACTAGGAACCCGCAATTCGTACGAGCCTTAACGAAAAGCAGATTACACGGTCGCGGTGAATAGCCAATACCCCACCCAAGACCCCTACGGGTGCGGCAAACTACCCGCCAAGTACCCGAAGCGAAGCAACCTCCCTTAACTCCGTGAGTAGGCCACTCGGCATTTCGGCATACCCAGTAGTTTGTGCACCCCCTCCATGGGTCTATCATAGGAGAAAAAATAGTAAATAGAAATTATACAATGACGGCTACAACCCCGACCCGGTTGTGCGGCCATACAAATAATTATTACATCAATTTACAAATTTACATGAATTGAAAGAAAAGAAAACTCTCGTCTCACAACCCCTGGCTATTCACCCACGACAATCCAATGAATTCATATACATATTCCAATAACATTACAGATCACAGATTTGTATAACCCCCACTAATCGACATATAGTGATTAGCAGATGTTCAATACAAATATCACATCACAGATAAAAACCCGTCAGCTCAAGTCTTTAGAAGTTCGATCAAAAATACGTATTTTTAGGCCCCAAACACAATTTTCGTTCTGGAAAATCTGGGCTAAAAAGACATATTCCAAAATTCCCAAAATACCCCACTAAACAAACTGCAACCAAAATTTCCCACTGCCGAGTCAACTCGGCCACGGAACCGCGGCGCTTTGATCGGTCCAGTGGATGAAATTTTTGCAGTTTGCTATAAAAACCCTGAGTCGATTTTTGAAGCAAGATTTATTACTTTTACAGTACTTTGAAAATCGACAGCAAGCATGAATTTTTTGTGTATTTCGTGACTTTTTGTTTGATCGATCTTCTAGTTACTTTGCTAACATGTTAGATATAGTTT
>CM057340.1:225635389-225646186 GCA_030015575.1 Agapanthus africanus
GTGGGAGGGGCTTGCTCGGTTCATGCCATTGCTTATGTGCAAGGGCCATGACACGGCGCATGGCATTATGCCAGGTAATGTTTTTGGGACTACGGCCGGGCCCGACGGGAGGGGGACCTGTCCGGGCAACCCGTGGCGTCGTCCTGTAGGGTTCCTAGGCACACTAAGGAGGTCTCATAAGGCATCAACCATGCCAATTTAAAATTTTACAAGTGCCGAGAAACCCTAATACGTATCGTTAACTAGAATTTTAGGCGACAAATGAAACTAGTTAACAACTTAACTAAAAGAAAGAGGCTACAACCTTTGTAGATCCGGTCCTCCACTTCCACGGCTCCGTGATGAAGTCCCCTAGCTGTCCATATCGGATCCCGGACTCTAGCATCGGCTTCATCGGAGAAATGGACGGGCTAGGTCGTCGACTTCGATGCCGAAGATGATCTACGTCGAGGCATCACAAGATCAAGCTCCCACTTCACCAAGTCATGAAACTTGTGAAGAAAACACCCAATACTAATTGGCAGGAGGTAGAGGACGAAGAAATAGGAAGTGGGTTCACTTTAGAATTGGATTTCTCACTCTTTTTCTCAACTTGCCATTGATGGAGGCAAGCTTTTCTTCTTGATGATGATGAAGAAGAAGATGATAGAATATCATATGTATTATCCAAAAAGAATAATAAAATGAATACTTATCATATCCTAACCTTGGTTAACTGTAGAGAATGAACTAGGGTTAGTTTGAATGGTTAGGGTTAGGCATGAAGACAAAATGGTCACTTGGTCAAAGATGCTTTGAAGCTTCAAGAAGCTTCAAGCAAAGAACAAAGAAAGCCACCATTTTCTCTTTATCATTTCCTTTTGCCAAAAAGAACAAAATAAATAAATAAATAAATGAATAAGTAAATAAACAAAACCCTAACCATTACACAACCATGGTTTAATCTTTACACAAACCCTAGTGAGCATGTATCATCAAACATGATACAAACTTGTATACAAAAGTATATCACATATACAATGTGCACAAAAAGTGAGAAAATCCATTTAAAATGAACCAATACTAGTTAATGTAAATTAATATATCATATATATAATTATACATTAAATCATTAAATCAACACTTGATTTAACGATCCGGTCATATCGCATATAACCGACTGATATTAATAGTAACAACTTATCGAATCAACACTTGATCTGATAACCCGGCTATACCGCATATAACCGATCAATGTTACAAATCGCGAGAATCGAATACGGTATCACATACACGCATTATTCTCGGTTCCGCACATATCTCATATGTGCTCCTATTTCGTTTCGCTTGAGCCAGGAAACCTCTGTGTAGGACTCTAAAGACTCGTCAATACGCCGGCAGCAGGTGATGATCATATCAAACACCCACAACCCGCAAGCGGTCTGCTAAACGTAACGGCCACCCGAGTATTGAGCGATCACAAGATCGACGAGCAAGCCCGCTCACACTCCTGTGAATCCAACCAGTAACACTTACCGTACAGTCCGGTCTCGTCGTCTGATATGTCGCATATCTCGCCTAGGGTTGGTAAACGTCAGACCCCAATAGCTCGATAAGTCGTGTCGATATGAGGTCTATAACAATTCGAGAAACTACTGGTAACACTTACCAGTAAATCTCAGCAACCCTGGCTAGGGATTTCCGGTTATAGCTAATCGAACACAGCGCAACATCAACTCCCTATACCGGGAGAGACTAATCCCCTCCTATCGCTCATTGCCTCCATGTGACTCGGGACTGTACCCAAAAACCACAGTTTTTCACGCCCTCTTGGACGTGGTAAGGTGGAAATCAAAGCACAGTGGGAACCACACAAGACTCTATGACGATCTCGGGTCAACAGACTACTCTGTACCAGTGTCACCAGAGAACTGCCATCTGACGTAGGGTATAATACCATCTAGGAGTTCTCGGTGAGTCCGTCCAGTGTACCCAGTCTCTACTGAGCACCCGTATATCATCTCTGATGTCAAACACCAATGGATATGGGATCATCCATCGCCCATCTGTATAGGTCGAGAAGGTATACGCTAGTCTACTCTGGTATATCGATGCCCCGTCTCGATATACCCACGACTAGGGACCTTGAAGGATTGACTTATGGACTACCATGTCCCCACTAGTATGATCCGCATCATAGTCCAGGTAGTCAAGTACACATCCTAAGGCTTTACCAACATGTAACAGAGAGACAATCAATGTACACGTTTAAGGTAAAGAGTAACCAGATAGCATACTATCATGTCGAGCAAGAAAGTCCTCCCTATATATGTCCAAGCATCCACTACGATATATATCCAATGTACAGTAATAGCCTCTAGGGCATACATATAACTAACAATCTCCCACTTGCACTAGGGCCATCTGATAGCAGTGGTTGTAGTATCTCATACTCAACCATCCCTTAAAAGTCTCTCTCTAGGAATAGGCCTTCGCGAGTGGATCCGCCGTGTTGTCCTCTGAGTCTACTCTCCCGACCTCGATCCCCTGGAGATCAACCATCTCCACGATCAGGTGACACTGCCTTAGAATATGTCTGGATCACTGATGGGACCTGCGTTCCTTGGCACAAGCCACAACTCCATTGTCTCACAATGGTAGGAACGTAGTTCATCTCATGAACCAATATACACCCAAACAGCCTCTTTGGTAGCATCTTAAGTAGTGATGTATCCAGCCTTTATCGTCTAGTATGCCACGGTATCTAGCTTGGAACTCTTCCAACATACCGTCCCTTTACTGAGGGTAAAGACAATGCCTGTGACTGACATTCAGTCTCTTTATCACCCTAGAACCTTTCCAGTGATTTTCCGCAGGATCGATTGATACCATCTCACTACAACTAGTGAGTATCCTAACATCCATTTAGATCTATCTCATAGATCCAAAATCCAGGATTTAGTAGGTATCATTATGATCCTATATGGTGAATCATTGTGATAAGCGGAGATTGACCAAGCGTAGCATAGGAAACTCCTTCCCTATCAAGAGTGTGTCATCCATGTACTCTACGAGGATCATCACCATACTCCCTACTACCTTTTTGTATATACAAGGTTCATCTACCATTTTGATGATGTCAAACTCTTTGACTAATCCATCAAAACAGATGTTCCAACTCCGCGATGCCTGCTTTATCACATAAAACATCTTGCACACATTTCCGCTGCTCCCACTGTCTACGAGGCCCTCTGGCTGTGTACTTATAGACTCCCTCTTTTAAAACATCATTTAGAAAAGCTGTCATGACACCCAACCACCAGATATCGTAGTCATGGTATGTAGCCGTGGTAAGTAGGATCTGGATGGACTTAAGCATAGCCACTGGAAAATGTTTCATCATTATCCACGCCTGGTCGATGACGAAAACCTTTAACAAGTCTAGCTTTGAAAGTCTCAACTTTTCCATCTACACCAAGTAATCTTCTCAAGATATACTTGCTCCTGATAGGGATTTAACCCTTCAGATAAAGCAACCAAAGTCCATACTTTGTTGGTGTATAAGGATTCCATCTCAGATCACTAAACATCCAGCCATTCTTATAGAGTCTTACTCCTGATGGCCAGCTCGAAGCTAGTTGGGTCATCATCTCATGATGCAATCCTCGCTCCCACTGTCATAGAGAAACCGAAGTATCTCTCAGGTGGGTGAGGAACCCTACTAGATCGGCGGAGAGGCTGAGGTTCGTTGGTAACTATTGAATCCTTTGGTTCTTTCAAATCATCTGCTGTAGTTTGTATAGATGGAACCTTTCCAGTTCTACATTACAGACCTTGCCTCGAGCTTGTCCGGATTTTTCTTTCAGACATAGGCCGGTCAACCCCAAATCTTAACTAACTTAAGACATGGGCTCTTCCCATACCATATCTCATATGGAGTAGTTGGCAACTGATTTGATTTGAACCCTATTCAATAGGTATGCAGCTTCTCAAGTGCATAACTCCTAAAAGGAAATAGGTAACTCAGTAGTACTCATCATAGAGCGCACCATATCATATAGGGTGTGATTGCTCCGCCCCGATATACCATTGTGCTATGGTGTATTCGGAGGAGTAATGCTGAGAGAGAATCTCATTCTCCTTTAGAAAAGTCCAGGAATTCCATGCACAAGTATTCTCCTCCCTGATCACATCAAAGGACATAATACTTATACCCGTATTGGTTCTCTACTTCTAGCTTATATTCTGTGAATATCTCAAAAGGTTCGGACTTGTGTTTCAACAGGAACATATGTCTGAATCTTGAGAGATCATCAGAGAATGTAATGAAGTATAAAGAACCGGTCTTGGCATGTGCAGACAGGGGACCTACATACATCAACATGTATCATCCCAAGAGTTCACTAACTCTTTCTCTGTTCCAGTAAACAGAGCTATGGTCATTTTATCTTTGTGACATGACTGGCAAGTTTCATAAGATGTAAATTCAAACAGATTTAAATATGCATCTTTATGTAACTTCAGCTAGTCGGGTCGCATTGATATGACCTAGTCTACTATACCTCAAGAAGGATCTGTTCATTTCTGAACTCTTCCTCTTGTGTGTGTTCTGTATACTAAGAACCGTAGTTTGATTTAGAACATCAATGCTTTTAGATAACGTGTCTGAACCGATCAACTTTTGATATAGGAAATATTGAAAACATTATCCAACAATACAAAATTTTATCATTTCTTTACTTATAAAGAGACTGATATGATTTTGTATATCAGGTTCGGTATCTAATAGCATTTGTTCAGAATCAATGTATTGGTAATACAGGGTGACAGTGACCAACAGACTTGGCTGCAACACTTGCCCCGTTTTCTGCCTTATGAAACTTATCACCCGTTCTCAGTTCTCTACCTTTCTGTAGCCCTATGTAACAGATTACATATCTGGGATCCTGATCCGGTATCAAATACCCAGGACGTAGAGGATACAGAGAAACAGTTCTTTGTAACGAACACACCCGAAGATGATGCATCAACATGCACTTTCTTCGTTTGGGCGGCACGGGAAATCTGGTATTCCCCAATTTCCTGCTCTGTCTTATAACAATTATAAGTTGGAGCGGGACCAACGTTCCCCAGCTCAGTATAACAAGTGGGTTCGGTCAATACAACCATATTATTATCTTGATTAAAGCGTGATATGGTCGCTACCAGGAGAGAGAGAAGAAGACACTCTGCGTGCGCTCTTGCAATATCAGATTGGTTATTATTTTATCTAATCAGGATGGCTTCCACTGTTTTTATCAAATCTTCCTTCAAGCCCTAAAAGGAAAGACTAGCCGGGATTAATTACACACTACAAGTTCGCCAATCTTTCAGCCAGGCAGTGTCGGTACTTTGAGGGAGGTCCCCCGTGCTTTCGCACGAACCTAATTAATGTAAACCTCGTTTTCCCAGAGGCGTAACCTCGTTAACACCTTTCTAGACACCTACTTGATCGGCTAATTGTAATGTACAAAACTCTCCCAGGAGTAACTCTTACTCGCAGCGGGTATCGGGATCCAACTATCTCATAGAAGGTATGCAATCTCATTGCAAATTTCAACACTTGAAATTCCCGATAATTTTGCCCCTAACGTGCTATGACCTTGACGAAAGCCAACAAACCATGTTAGTGTATATGCCCTAGAGGCCATTACTGTATCATACTAGTATGTATTTTACTTGATGGAAGCTTGGGATATTCACAGTTGTATAGACAATCTTGCTCGATATAGTAGTATGCTACTTGGTTTGTCTCTGCTTTAATGTGTACATGTGTGTTTATTCATTATATCACCTATACGCATTAGTAGAGCCCTTAGGATCTTTGCTTGATTACTGGCGTTGTGATGGCGATCACACTCGTGGGGGCTGGGTAATCTACAAGCGCATCCTTATACACGTCCCTAGTCGTGGGAGTATCGAGATAGGGCATCGATACTCCGGAGTAGACTAGCGTATGCTCTTCTCATCCCAGCACGGGAGACGGTCTGTCCCACAGCCGTCAGTACGTCGTACTTGAGATAGTATGCGGTTGCTCGTTAGGTTACGAGTATACTGGACAGGACTCGTCGGGAACTGATGGTTGGTATTATACCTATCGTCAGTTATCAGTTCCCAGGTGACATGAGTACAGCTTAGTCCGCGGACTTGACACTGTCACTTCGCCTCGAGTGTGTTCCCACTGTTCTTTGATTACTACCCTACCACGGCTCTACTGAGTCGTGCAAACAGGTAGTAGTTGGGAGCAGTCCCGAAGCACTAGGAGGCAGTGACGGTTAGACAGGACTCGTCTCTCCCGGTATTGGGGATTTGACATCGCGCTGTGTCTAGGAGAGCCATTACACGAGTAGTCCCTGGCCAGGGCAAGCGAGATATACTGGTAGGTTTCCAGTGTTATCTCAGGGTGTTCTGGGCTTCACTCCGACACGACTTGTACCGCTATTAGGGGACTGACGTTTACCGCCCCCTTAGGCCCGCCATGCGATGTATCAGACGAACAGACCGGACTGTACGGAGATTGTCACATACAGACTCAGTAGGAGTTCGGATGGGTCTACCTCATCGGCCATCTTATCGACATCTACCTGGGGACCGTTACGCACAGCTAGTGCCGTTTGCGGTCTGTGGTTAAACCCACTGCCAGCGTAGTGTCGAGTCTTTAGAGTCCCACACAGAGAGTTTCCCTGCACTGAGCGAAACGTGTAGAGGCCGTATGGTTTTTACGGCAGGGCTACGATAACTTACGTATACTTCTATGCGTATGGTGTTCGGGCAGGCAATACTAGTGGGCTTTGGTTTAAGCCGGATCCTAGTATTGCACGGATGGATTTGTTTTGTCTTCTGTGCATCCGCATTCTACGGAATACGGATGCAGGTGTGTATGCACAGTTTTCGGGAGCGTTGAAGGTGGAGGTACCTCATTAGTGTTTTGGCAGTTGGTTCGGCCAAAACCGTTATGCGGCAGGCTCATTAGGGTTTTGACAGTTGATTCGGTCAAAACCATTTTGAGGCGGACTCATTAGGGTTTTGACAGTTCGTTTGTTCAAAACCATTATGAGCCGCGCACATCATTTACTAATCCTATTAGTGATAATTTTATGATGGCTAATTGCATTGACCATTTGACCCTGTTGACCTCTCTTGACTTTGTTGACCGGTTGACCATGTTGACCATTGACTTTCAAGAGGGATCTACACTCTTCTTTTCTTCTTCTTTTTCTTTTGGATTATGATAATGGTCATTTCAATATAGCCATCAAACTTTATCTTGATGGGATTAGTAATGATGTTGTTTTCAAATTATTATAACCATGGTTACTTTTCCTTTGGATCATAATTTCTTTCTCACTCTCTCTCTTGCTTTTTCAAGTGAGAAGAAAAGAAAAGCTCCATGGTTGCTAACCTTCCTCCTTCTTCTTCTTCCTCCTCTTGTTTTGATCTTTTGATCTCATGTGCTGAGAGATAAAGATTTCACAAAGACAAATCCATCCCTTCATCACTTCTACACAACCTAGGGCTTTTAGACTAGCAATCTCTTTGCCCTAGTTATCTCGGCTCGAGGTGGAGCTCGGTGCACATCTCTCGGGTGGATCGTCAACGACTCAAGGAGGCCGCGGAGGTGACCAAAGTCCGGATCAAGCCTCGGAGCAAGCAAGGAGAAGAACAACAAGAAGAGAAGGAGTTCAAGTTGAGGTATAACCCCTAACCGAGTAGATAGATCTCTAGTTAGGATGCTAGTGTATTGTTTAGCAAAGATCCGGCTTTTACGGTCCATGTTACAAAGTTTAGAAAATTTTGTTTTACCGTTTCCGCAACCCCGAAAGTACCGGGAGAGGTAACGTGGACCTAACAGTGGTATCAGAGCCTAACTAAACACACCCTAGCATGTTAGCAAAGTATTAAGAATATCGACCGGACGAAAACCCGCAAAATTACCCAGAAAATTCAGTTTCTGCCGATTTTTAGAACTGTTCCAAAATTAAAAATTTATACACTAAAAATCGGCTCAGGCTTTTTTTAGAATACTGAAGAAAAATGATCACCCGACTCGACTAAAGCTCCGCGTTTCCGCGGCATAAGCTTGCTTATGCCGCGGAACCACGGCTGAGTAACTCGGTTGGGGATCCTGTTTTCTGCAGTGTTCTTATATGGGTATTTTGGGATTTTTACAATATGACTTTTCTGCCCAGATTTTCCAGAACGAAAAATTAGTTTTTGGGGCTTAAAAATCCGTATTTTTTGGTCGATGTTCTGTAGACTTTGGCTAATGGTTATATCTGTAATGTTATATGTGTATTGAACGTCTACTAATCGCTATACGCCGATTAGTGGGGGTTATACACATCTGTGATCTGTGTTGTTGATGGTATGTGTATATGAACTCGTTGGATTGTCGCGGATGAATAGCCGGAGTGGATGTGAGATGAGAGTTTCTTTTTCTTTCATTCATGTAATAAATTTGTAAATTGATGTAATATTATTTGTATGGCCGCACAACCGGGTCGGGGTTGTAGCCGTCATTGTATAATTCTTTTTACTGTTTTTGCTCCTAGGATAGACCCATGGAGGGGGTGCACAAACTACCGGGTATCTCGAAGTGCCGAGTGGCCTACTCACGGCGTTGAAGGAGGTTGCTTCACTTCGGGTACTTGGCGGGTAGTTTGCCGCACCCGTAGGGGTCTTGGGTGGGGTATTGGCTATTCATCGCGACCGTGTAATCCGTTTTTCGTTGCAGGCTCGAACGAATCACGGGTTCCTAGTATATCCAAAGTGTTCATCTGTGATCTGGATTGGCTATCATTGCTGTATATCTATATATAATAACTATTTAGGCGTTGCTTATGTTTTACAGCCGCGCTAGCCCAGCCCCCGCTCTGTCGTTAGTTAAGTAACCTAACGGGTGATGACGGGGCCCCGTGGCGAATGCGAATGGCATAAGCGTACGTCATATTTTGGTTGTTTTCTGCAATGGTAGGACTTAAATGATGGGACGCATTAAAAGAACTAATGCAAGAAAATAAACCTAAAAGACGTTGTTGGAACAAGTTTTTCAAAAAGCTGTTATTGCAAGGACATTCATTTTTGTTTTGCATCGAGATATTCCGTTATGAATGCCCTGCACCTCAGTCGACGAGGCAAGGGCCGAGATCCCTTCATCGGGAGTGACCCCTTGGACAAAAGTTTGCGTCGGGGTAATAACTTCGCTATAGTCGATTATTCTTGCTTTGCATCGAGGTATTCAGTTTGGAATATCCTGCACCTCATTCGACGAGGAAAGAGCCGAGATCCCTTCACAGGGAGTGACCTCTTTAGCAAAAGTTTTCGCCACTATATTTTCAAAAAGTGTATCACGTTCCTTCAACGATATCAAGTTCATTACGTTAACGGGTTTTCGCCAAAACCCAGTCGTAGCCCTCCGTCGTTTCGGATTGATATTGCTTAGTATTCGTGCTACGTATTTCGTGCTCAGCCGAGGCGTAGTGTACGGTAGCTATGTAATATCTTTCCGTAGGATACAAAGTGATTGGTTAGGACAGTCGTACGGTCATTTTGGCTCAGTCAAGGACTCGTACGGGTGGGTCTAATGCAGTCAAGATATTGACGGGTTGAACTTGACTAGGATCCTTTGATATGTTGGCTCAGTCAAGGTCACTTGGGTCGTAGGGGCAAAAACCACATCGGGAGTTTCAAAAGTACCGAGACTTGCAGATTTAGCATACCGTCTGGAGTGTGGTGACTAGAGTGGATTCCATCTAAGTCATCACACAGTGATAGTTGGATCCCGATCCCGCTGATGAGTTCGATTACTCTCGGGAGATTATTTCACTTAACAATCAATGCTATAAACCTAGTAGGTGACTAGAAAGGTGTTAGCGGGGTTACGCCCCCAGGGAAAAGAGGTTCTTAAATTAAGGAACTTCGCGAAAGCGTTGGAAAACCTCCCTCGAAGTACCGACACTAGCCTGGCTGAAAGGTTAAGCAAGTATTGTGACGTGAATTAAATCCCGGCTAGTTCTTCTTTTAAAAAG
Source organism: Agapanthus africanus (assembly GCA_030015575.1). Lineage (NCBI taxonomy): Eukaryota > Viridiplantae > Streptophyta > Magnoliopsida > Asparagales > Amaryllidaceae > Agapanthus > Agapanthus africanus. The sequence continues at coordinate 225,645,436 of CM057340.1, forward strand.
GTTTTAAGAAGAATTTAAGGAAACAGTGGGAGACATCCTGGTTAGATAAATTAATAAACCAATCTAATCTTGCAAGAGCATACGCTGAGTGTTTCTTTTCTCCCTCTCCAGGCAGCAACCATTTCACGCCCTAATCAAGATAATAAAATGTATCGCTTGACCGATCCGAATTCTTATTCGGGGCTGGGGAACGTTGGTTTAGCTCTAACTTGTGACAACAGTCATAAGTATGAGCAAGGGAAAGGGGATTGTATGGATTTCCAGGATACCCAGTTGAAGAAGAAGCATGGTTTTGCATCTACTTCAGGTGTTCTTGTAATTGAGAACTGTTTTACGGTCAGCCCTACCTCCTGGGTACTTGATACCGGATCAGGATCTCATATCTGTAATTTATTGCAGGGACTGAGAAAAAGAAGGAAAGTTGCACCGGGTGATATGTCGCTCAGAGTAGCGAACGGAGCACAAGTTAATGCAGCAGCCGTCGGTGAATATCACCTAGTATTGCCAAATGGCAAGACTATGATTTTGAACGATTGCTACTATGTACCCTCCATGGTTTGCAACATCATATCAGTTTCTTTACTCGATAAAGATGGATATAACTTTGTTCTTGACAAGAATATCATGAACATTTACCTTCATAAGGTACTGGTTGCAGAGGGTACACTGTGTAATGGTATCTACGTTCTAAATCAGAATACAGTTCTCAATATACAAAACACACGCAAGAGGAAGAATTCAGATACGATTG
>CM057340.1:225646386-225651386 GCA_030015575.1 Agapanthus africanus
AGGGGTCACTCCTGGTGAAGGGATCGTCGGCCCTTTCCTCGTCGAATGAGGTGCGGGATATATCATATATATCACTGTGCAAAGCAGAAACTATAGAAGCTATCAAAAGACAAACCTAGTGTGTAGCATCTGCCAGTTATTGCTAAAGGAGTCACTCCCGGTGAAGGGATCTCGGTCCTTTCCTTATCGAATAAGATGCAGGATATATCATATATACCGCTGTCCAAAGCAAAGAACTGTAGCTACCTGTTTTATTTTTGAAATTCGATTCCACAACATCTTAGGTTTCTTTTTCTTTCATTAATCTCATTAATGAAGTCCCATCATTTAAGTACCTAAACATCACAGATAAATACGACGTACACTTATGCCATCCGCATTCGCCTCGATGTCCCCTCATGCACCGTTAGGTTAGGTAACTAACGGCAGAGCGGGGCAGGGCTAGCGCGGGTGTAAAACATAAGTAACGCCTATATAATATATCATATATACTATATATAGTATCCATCACAGAACATATCACATGATCACATCACAGATATCGCAGCAAAAGAAACATATGAAACATTGGATATACTAGGTCGTCCGTGTTTTCAATACGAGCCAGTATAAAACACGGATTCCATGGTCGTGATGAATAGCCAAACCCACACCCCTAGACCCCTACGAGAGCGGCAAGCAACCCTACCAATTCTAGAGTTAGGAGACCCGGACTCGACTCCTCGAGTTGGTCTCCCACTGGACTCCAGAACCCGGTTACTTGTGCTCTCCTCCTTGGGTCTAACCTAGTGCGGAAAAGTAAATAATATACAAAAGGTGACATCTTCCGCAACCTTGAAGTGCCCCAATAAAAGAATATTACATACAAGTTTTTACATGAATGAAAATGAAAAACACTCATCTCACATAAAAACCCCCGGCTATTCAAACACGACGATCCAATATAACATATCCAGCAACGCATAACATCACATGACATCAACGTAAGTAAACATGCATATCCCAATTGTCGTTGACATATAGCAACGAAACCGGCGATATCACATATTACACTTACGGTCACAGAAAAGAAAGTGTAAAACTACAACAGTTGGAATCCGCAATCTGCATAGACATCGCATGCCTAATCAAAAGAATTTCTTAGACATCGCATGCCTAACAATTATAAACCCCGCATTTCAGTCTCATTATCAAAAACACTTTTCAATATCAAGTCGGGCAATTCAACAAGATTCCCAACATCCTGATCGAATGCTCGTCGCAAACTTCAGTAGACGGCCGCACCCCCGATGCCGTCAACAAAGTGCATCAAGGCGGAACACCACTGCCGCGAGCACCCGAACGGATGCTTTCGGCGACGGGGTTCTCCTACAGTCACTTGGTCGGGGCTATGGAGTGAGGCTGTCTATTAAGTTTACCCGGCGAGTATCCGTGTACACTACGTGATTGCGACGGACTTTTGATCATATCAAAATTCCGTGGCAACCGATCAAGTGAGACTAAAGTTCTATGTTTATAATATTCATTCAGTTATCTCATAACTATTTGTGAATTCCAAGTATTGTATCACATTCCAGATAAATAGAAAATGTTAAACTTTCCGATCGAACAGTCAAACACCCAAGTTTTCCCAAAACAGATCAACATATGAAACAAGTTTAAAAACATCCAGTTCATGCCTCAGTACCAACGGTCCAGCCGTAGAAGGGTCAAGCCAACGCCTCACATGTGGCACGCCGTACTCCCCCAAACCCTAAGGTTCAATGGACAGTTCGAGACGGTCACATAATCGAGTTAAGGTTTGTTGTCTTCTAGAGGGACCATCGCGTTACTTGCACTACTTAGAACGTTATTAAACTACGGAAAAGTCCAACACTTGGAAATTTCCTAACAGGGGAAAAATTGGGTATTTATATCCGGTCGAACTCTTTAACATATTCAAAAATTATCCGGAAAGACACAGACAAAGTCTGATAATCCGATCGAATCTTCGAATCCCCAAAACAACCCCAGAAAATTCAACTCTTGAATAAATATTAAAAATTCCCATAAAACTCAGCACTGTGAAAGAGGAATTACTGTGCAAATATAGAGGGCTGACGTCACCAGAGAGCCGCGGAACCGCCGCACAAGCTAGGCTTCTGCCGCGGATCCGCCGCATGTTTGAGGTATCTTTGGTCAAATTTTGCACCGTAATTCTTATAATTCCCTGCTGAATTTTTTAAGAATTTTTAATATGGAAAAAAACCAGATTTTGAAAAAAGTCCAGAGAGCGTGAAATTTTAGGGTTTCGGGTTCGTTCGGGTTTCAAACTTCGTCAACGCATCGCCTAAGGTTCTAGCTAGGCTCTGATACCACTGTAGGGTTCCGAGGCACAATAAGGAGGTCTCACAAGGCATCAACCATGCCAATTTGAAATTTTACAAGTGCCGAGAAACCCTAATACGGATCGTTAACTAGAATTTTAGGCGACAAATGAAACTAGTTAACAACTTAACTAAAAGAAAGAGGCTACAACCTTTGTAGATCCGGTCCTCCACTTCCACGGCTCCGTGATGAAGTCCCCTCGCTGTCCATATCGGATCCCGGACTCTAGCATCGGCTTCATCGGAGAAATGGACGGGCTAGGTCGTCGACTTCGATGCCGAAGATGATCTACGTCGAGGCATCACAAGATCAAGCTCCCACTTCACCAACTCATGAAACTTGTGAAGAAAACACCCAACACTACTTGGCAAGAGGTAGAGGATGAAGAAATAGGATGTGGGTTCACTTTAGAATTGGATTTCTCACTCTTTTTCTCAAGTTGCCATTGATGGAGGCAAGCTTTTCTTCTTGATGAAGATGAAGAAGAAGATGATAGAATATCATAAGTATTATCCAAAAAGAATAATAAAATGAATACTTATCATATCCTAACCTTGGTTAAGTGTAGAGAATGAACTAGGGTTAGTTTGAATGGTTAGGGTTAAGCATGAAGACAAAATGGTCACTTGGTCAAAGATGCTTTGAAGCATCATGAAGCTTCAAGCAAAGAACAAAGAAAGCCACCATTTTCTCTTTATCATTTCCTTTTGCCAAAAAGAACAAAAGAAATAAATAAATAAATGAATAAGTAAATAAACAAAAACCTAACCATTACACAACCATGGTTTAATCTTTATACAAACCCTAGTGAGCATGTATCATCAAACATGATACAAACTTGTGTACAAAAGTATATCACATATACAATGTGCACAAAAAGTGAGAAAATCCATTTAAAATGAACCAATACTAGTTAATGTAAATTAATATATCATATATATAATTATACATTAAATCATTAAATCAACACTTGATTTAACGATCCGGTCATATCACATATAACCGACTAATATTAATAGTAACAACTTATCGAATCAACACTTGATCCGATAACCCGGCTATACCGCATATAACCGATCAATGTTACAAATCGCGAGAATCGAATACGGTATCACATACACGCATTATTCTCGGTCCCGCACATATCTCATATGCGCTCCTATTTCGTTTCGCTTGAGCCAGGAAACCTCTGTGTAGGACTCTAAAGACTCGTCAATACGACGGTAGCAGGTGATGATCATATCAAACACCCACAAGCCGCAAGCGGTCTGCTAAACGTAATGGCCACCCGGGTATTGAGCGATCAGAAGATCGACGAGCAAGCCCGCTCACACTTCTGTGAATCCAACCGGTAACACATACCGTACAGTCCGGTCTCGTCGTCTGATATGTCGCATATCTCGCCTAGGGGTGGTAAACGTCAGACCCCAATAGCTCGATAAGTCATGTCGATATGAGGTCTATAACAATTTGAGATACTACTGATAACACTTACCAGTAAATCTTAGCAACCCTGGCCATGGATTTCCGGTTATAGCCAATCGAACACAGCGCAACATCAACTCCCTATACCGGGAGAGACGAATCCCCTCCTATCGCTCATTGCCTCCATGTGACTCGGGACTGTACCCAAAAACCACCATTTTGCACGCCCTCTTGGACGTGGTAAGGTGGAAATCAAAGCACAGTGTGAACCATACACGACTCTATGACGATCTCGGGTCAACAGACTACTCTGTACCAGTGTTACCAGAGAACTGCCATCTGACGTAGAGTATAATACCATCTGGGAGTTCTCGGCGAGTCCGTCCAGTGTACCCAGTCTCTACTGAGCATCCGTATATCATCTCTGATGTCAAACACCAATGGATATGGGATCATCCATCGCCCATCTGTATGGGTCGAGAAGGTATACGCTAATCTACTCTGGTATATCGATGCCCCGTCTCGATATACCCACGACTAGGGACCTTGAAGGATGTACTTATGGACTACCATGCCCCCACTAGTATAATCCACATCATAGTCCAGGTAGTCAAGTACACATCCTAAGGGCTTTACCAACATGTAACAGAGAGACAATCAATGTACACGTTTAAGGTAAAGAGTAACCATATAGCATACTATCATGTCGAGCAATAAAGTCCTCCCTATATATGTCCAAGCATCCACTACAATATACATCCAATGTACAGTAATGGCCTCTAGGGCATACATATAACTAACACGTCCAGCGCGGAGCCGGCGGTGGGGCCCGCGGATAGTTCGCTGCGGGATCTTGGGCGGCGCGGGCCCCACATCACGGAGGCCAAACCAGGTCCCTTGGGCTCTCATTTTTTGCGGAATTTGCATAAAAAGTCCCCGCGTGCGCGCGTGGGGGCTCGACGCGGCGGCTCATTGTTGGCCTCTTTCGGCGAGACTTCCGGCGCATGCGACGCCGGATCCATCGGTGCCACGGTGTCGGTGCGGCGCAAGATTGCCCCGCGGGCGCTCACGACTTGATGAATGTCCCTAAAAAAACCCACGGGCGTGCCGCGTCGCGATTTACGCGAACTCGCGTCTCGCGTGCACGGCGGCTCATTGTCGGCTCCGTTCGGCGAGAATTCCGGCCCGCGCGGCGGCCCGATCCGTCG
>CM057340.1:225656386-225666386 GCA_030015575.1 Agapanthus africanus
CCATCCGGCAACACTACCGTACAGTCCGGTCTCTTCGTCAAATCTGCTGCATATCGAGCCTAGGGATGGTCACGTCGACCCCAATAACTCAATAAGTCGTGTCGGTGAATGGTCTATAACAGATCGAGAAACTACTGATAACACTTATCAGCAAATCTCATCAGCCCTGGCCAGGGACTTGCCGTTATAACCAGTCGAGCACATCACAGCATCAACTCCCAATACCGGGAGAGACGAAACCCCTCCTATCGCTCATCGTCTTCATGTGTCTCGGGACTGTACCCAACGGCCACCTGTTTGCACGACTCAGTAGAGCCGTGGTAGGGTGGCAATCAAAGTACAGTGGGAGAACACACAAGGCTCTATGACGATCTCGGGTCTACAGACTAACCTGTACCAGTGTCACCTGAGAACTGCTATCCGACGATAGATATAATTCCATATAGGAGTTCTCGGCGAGTCCGTCCAGTGTACCCAGTCACCACTGAGCACCCGTATATGATCTTGATGTCAAACATCGATGAATGTGGGAACATCCATTGCCCATCACATGGGTCTAGTATCATATACGCTAGTCTACTTTGGTATATCGATGCCCCATCTCGATACACCTCCGACTAGGGACATTTCAGGATATGCTTATAGACTACAGATGTCCCACTAGTATGATCTCCATCATAATCAGAGTAGTCAAGCCGATATCCTCAGGGCTTTATCAGCATGTATGAATGAATAGAAGCATGATCAAATAAACATGTCAGATAAAGAATAACCAGATAGCATACTATCATGTCGAGCAAGAAAGTAAACTGAATATATATACATGTATAGATACATCCACTATCACATAATGGCCTCTAGGGCATACATATATCCAACAATCTCCCACTTGCACTAAGGCCAGTTATTGGCGTATCTCATACCCAACATCTCAAAAAGTCGCTCATGCTGCGGCTGAGGGAGAGCCTTGGTGAATGGATCCGCGGCGTTGTTCTTTGTGTCAACTCTCTTAATCTCGATCTCGCGGCGATCTACAATCTCCCGGATCAAATGAAAACGCCTCAGGATGTGTCTGGACCGCTGATGGGATCTGGGTTCCTTGGCTAACGCCATCGCCCCATTATTGTCACAATACAAAGGTATTGGATCAATAATGGTTGGAACTACTCCTAGCTCCGAGACGAACTTCTTCATCCAGACGGCTTCCTTGGCGGCATCATTTGCAGCAATGTACTCAGCTTCCATCGTAGAGTCTGCAACGGTATCTTGTTTGGAACTCTTCCAACTTACCGCCCCTCCATTGAGGGTAAATACAAACCCTGAGATAGATTTGCTGTCATCCTTGTCGCTCTGGAAGCTCGAATCGGTAAAGGCCTCCATTTGGAGATCTTTATTACCATACACCAAGAACAATTCTTTAGTCCTTCGCAAGTACTTAAGAATGTTCTTCACAGCTGTCCAGTGGTTCTCCCCTGGGTTGGATTGATACCTGCTTACAACACTAAGTGCATAAGCTACATCTGGGCGTGTACATAACATCGCATACATTATAGACCCTACTGCCGAAGCATAAGGTATAATGCTCATGCGAGCTCTCTCTTCATCGGTCTTTGGACAAGAATCCTTGGAGAGAGTGACTCCATGGCAAGCGGGTAAGGCACCCCGCTTGGAGTCTTCCATACTAAACCTCTTTAGGATGGTGTTGATGTACCTGGTTTGGGACAATCCCAATAACTTTTTGGATCTATCCCTATAGATCCTTATGCCCAGGATGTATGTGGCATCACCCAGGTCCTTCATGGAGAACCTTAGTGACAAGAATGATTTGACCGACTGTAGCATAGGAATGTCATTTCCTATCAGAAGAATGTCATCCACGTACAATACGAGGAATGTGACAGCTCTTCCTACAGCCTTCCTATAAACACAAGGTTCATCCGGATTTTTGATGAAATCAAACTCTTTGATAACATCATCGAAACAGATGTTCCAACTCCGAGATGCCTGCTTTAACCCATATATGGATTTAAGCAATCTACATGCTTTCTCGCTGCTCCCACTGTCAATGAAGCCCTCCGGCTGATCCATATAAACACATTCTTCTAAATCTCCATTTAGAAATGCCGTTTTAACGTCCATCTGCCAGATTTCATAGTCGTAGTGAGCAGCAATAGCAAGTAGGATCCGAATAGATTTAAGCATGGCTACGGGCGAAAAAGTTTCGTCATAGTCCAAACCTGGTCTTTGACGAAAACCCTTCGCCACAAGTCTTGGTTTATAGGTCTCTACCTGCCCATCCACACCAATCTTTCTTTTAAAGATCCATTTGCACCCTACAGGTTTTACCCCAGGGGGTACAACGTCCAAAGTCCATACTTTGTTGGTGTACATAGACTCCATTTCGGATCTCATGGCATCCAGCCACTTCACAGAGTCACCACTTGTGATAGCTTGCTGAAAACTGGTAGGATCATCATCTTCCATGATACAGTCTTCTCTGTCACCATCAATGAGGAAACCGTAGTACCTCTCCGGTGGGCGAGAAGTCCTACCAGACCTACGGAGTGGCCGAGGTTCTTCAGTTTCCGTTGCAACAGTCGGCTCAACCAAATCGTCATTTGTAGTTTGTGTCTCCAGAACCTCTTCTAGATCTACCACCTTGCCACCATCTCTATCCGTGAAAAACTCTTTTTCCAAGAATGTGGCATACTGAGAAACAAACACCTTTTGTTCCTCTTTGTGGTAGAACAGATATCCATAAGAATTCTTTGGATATCCCACAAAGTTACATATGACTGACCGTGTCTCGAGTTTGTCCGGATTCTGCTTTTTAACATAGGCCGGGCAACCCCAAATCTTAATTCTTTTAAGAGATGGTCTCTTCCCATTCCATATCTCATATGGTGTGGTAGACACGGCTTTGGTTGGAACCCTGTTTAGCAGAAACGCCGCAGTCTCCAATGCATGCCCCCAAAACGAGACTGGTAACTCAGCGTCACTCATCATGGACCGGACCATATCTAATAGGGTCCTATTCCGTCGTTCTGACACACCGTTGTGCTGTGGTGTGTAAGGCGGAGTGAGCTGAGAGAGAATCCCATTCTCTTTTAGGAAGTTTGCAAATTCTGTACTGAGATACTCACCACCTCGATCTGATCGAAGCATCTTAATACTCAAGTCGGTTTGTTTTTCTACTTCTTGTTTATATTCAACGAACTTCTCGAAAGCTTCGGACTTGTGCTTTAATAAAAATACATGACCGAATCTTGAGAAATCATCGGTGAATGTAATGAAGTATGAAAAACCGCCTCTAGCCTGTGTAGACATCGGCCCACATACATCACTATGTATGAGGCCCAGGAGCTGAGTAGCTCTTTCTCCGTGTCCAGTAAACGGAGTTTTGGTCATTTTACCCTTGATACAAGACTGGCAAGTCGCATAAGATTTATATTCAAAAGAGTTTAAATATCCATCTTTATGTAACTTGTTTAGTCTTGTTTCGTTAATATGACCAAGTCTACAGTGCCAAAGAAAAGCTTCATTTAATTCTGAAATTTTTCTTTTATTAGTGTGTTGTATACTGAAAACTGTGTGTTGATTTAGGACATATATTCCGTTATTAAGTGTACCATACCCAACCAACATTTGATTTAGGTGAATGTTCATAACATTGTTCTGCAACACAAAATTATATCCTTCATTGTCCAACAAAGATACGGATATTATATTACATAGCATATCAGGTACAAAATAACATGGATTCAAAATCAAAATACATCCAGACGGCAACCCCAAGTGATACTCTCCCACTGCGACTGTATGTACATTGGAACCATTTCCAACGCGGAGAGTATGGTCACCTGTCTTCAAAACCTTGCTATTTCTCAGCCCCTGCATAGAATTGCAAATGTGAGAACCTGAACCGGTATCCAATACCCAGGAAGCAGAGTTTATAGAAAAACAGTTTTCAGTTACAAACGCACCTGAAGCAGAAGCATCACCATGCTTCTTCTTAAGACTTAGGTACTCCGTGCAGTTGCGCTTCCAATGTCCTGTCTTGTGGCAATGAAAACACTCGCCTTTCCCTGGGTCTCCAGCCGTGGATTTTCCCTTTCCCTTCACCTTTTTGACTCCGCCCTTAGGATTAGTGGGTTTCTTCTTTTTCTTTCCCTTGGCCTTAGCTTTTGGGCGAGAAGAAGAAGACTGTCCAATGGTCATAACGGGAGTCTTTGCTGACTTCATAGTGCTCTCTGCACTCCTTAACATATTAAGGAGTTCAGGGAGGTCCTTCTCCATGCAATGCATGTTGAAGTTCACTATGAACTGAGCAAAGGTGGAGGGGAGGGACTGCAGAATAATATCTATATATTGTTCATTTTCCATTGTCCATCCAAGGTCCTCAAGCTCTTCTATAAGGGCTATCATCTTCAAAACATGGTCTGCTACTGGTGTGCCAGGGGCCATCCGCATGTGAAACAGTTTCTTTGATGCCTCGTATCGTAATACGCGGGACTGCTCCCCATACAACTCCTTTGTATGGAGCAGTATCCCGTGGATGTCCATGTCCTCGTGCTGCTTTTGATGTGTGTTATCCATCGATGCAAGCGCGAGGCATGTGGCCGAGGCACAGTCAGCGTCCCATGTCTTGCGGACTTCTATGTCCGCAACTGAGGATTTTGGGCCTGGGACGGGCGGGGCTGAAGCCGTGAGGACATATGATACTTTATCATAAGTCAAGGCGATCTTCAGATTCCTTAGCCAGTCTTTATAGTTGGTCCCGTTCAGTTTGTTTTTATCTAGTAGAAGCTTAAGTCCAGTCATTGGTATCTGCCATTAAGAGAGAGAAAAGAATACACTCAGCGAAAGCTCTTGCATAGATTAGATTGGTTTTATTATCTTGTCTAATCGATGTTTCCCACTGCTTTTTATCAAGTTTTTCTTTCAAACCTTAAAAAGAAAAACTAGCTAGGATTAATTACAGTCTACAACTTCGCTAACCGTTCAGCCAGGCCAGTGTTGGTACTTTGAGGGAGGTTCCCCGTGCTTTCGCACGGACCTAATTAGAGTAAACCTCGTTTTCCCAGAGGCGGAGCCCCGTTAACACCTTTCTAGACACCTAATGAGTTAGCTAATTGTAAACTGCAAAACTCTCCTAGGAGCAACTATTGCCCACAGTGGGATCGGGATCCAACCATCATATGGAAGGTATGCAATCTCATTGCAAATTTCAACACTTGAAATTCCCGATGTAATTTTTACCCCTAGTACTTATGACCTTAACTATGGTCAACAAATCATAAGTACCAGTCAAGTTCTACCCGTCATTTCTTGATCAATTAGACCCACCCATATGACCCTTAACTATGGTCAACAAAGTCGTATGAATGTCCTAATTAATCTGCATCATATGCAGTGTAGGAAGACATCACTTAGCTACCGTACACTACGCCTTAACTAAAGTCAACAAACGTAGCACGAATACTAAGTACTCTACTTCCTAAAATGACGGAGGGTTGCGAATGATTTTTAAGAAAATCTTTAACGCTTTGAACTTGATATCGTTGTAGAATCAAACAGTTTTTCAAAAGGAGTGGCTTAAGCTCCGCAGTTTTGAAATAAAGCTTTTTCATAAATAGCCGAGTAGTTTTTAAATCCGATTCTACAACATCTTTTTAGGTTTATTTTCTTTACATTAATCACATTAATGTAATCCCATCATTTAAGTCCTAAAGCCAATCACAGAAAAGAAACGAAAATATCACGTACGCTTATGCCATCCGCATTCGCCGCAATGTTCCGTTATGCACCGTTAGGTTACTTAACTAACGGCATACCGGGACGGGACTAGCGCGGGTGTAAAACATAAGCAACGTCTACTATATATCATATATATATAATAAGTCATTCGTCTCAGATTTCACAGAACACAGGCAGCAGAAATATAGATATAACGTGGGATATACTAGGACGTCCGTATTTAGTATTTAGCCAGAATAGAAAATACGGATTCCACAGTCGCGATGAATAGCCAAGCCCACACCCTGGACCCCTACGAGAGCGACAAGTGACCCTACCAATCCTGGAATTTAGGAGACCCGGTCTCGACTCCTCGAGATGGCCTCCCACTGAACCCCAGAACCCGGTCACCTGTGCTCCCCTCCTTGGGTCCATCCTAATGCGGAAAAGTAAATAATATACAACACTGGTGACACAACCGCAACCTGGAAGTGCCCCAAATAAAAGAATATTACATTACATTTGAATTTACATGAATGAAAATATAAAACTCTCATCTCACAAAAACCCCCGGCTATTCGATCGCGACAATCCTGCACATCATATCTCAGCAACACATAATATCATATATCATCAACGTAAGTAAGTATGCGTACCCCGATTGTCGTTGATGTATAGCAACGAAACCGGCGATATCTAACATACTACACTTACGGTCACAGAAAAGAAAGTGTAAAACTACAATATTTGGAATCCAGATTCTCATTAGACATCATAAATGCGAAATATCACATATTTCGTATTTCATGTCTACACTATTTGAATTCCACATATTGTATCACATTCCAGATAAACAGACAGTATTAAAGTTTTCGAACGAACTGTCAAGCACCCAAGATTCACTAAAGCTCAACACTTGAGCAGGGTTCAAAGATCCGGAGTGTGACACAGTAGCGGCGGTCCAGCCGTAGAAGGGTCAAGCCAACGCCTCACATGTGGCACGCCGTACTGCCCCAAACCCTAAGGTTCAAAGGGCAGTTCGAGACGGTCACATAATCGAGTTAAGGTTTGTTGTCTTCTAGAGGGACCACCGCAAAAAGACTTGCACACATCTCCAAACTATTTAAACCCCGTGAATATTGAGTAAATGATAATCGTTCAAACACTTCAATACTTTCTAGTTTACCCGGAAAAGAAATACGAAATGAAAACTCCGATCGAAACAACTAGTTCAAAACCATCTCCAGAATTTTCAACAGAAGATTCAGATTAAATACTCTCAAAATGTACTGTAGCAGGTAAAGAAAATTACTGTACAAAAAAATATCAGAGGGCCCCACATTTGGCCGCGGAAGCGCGGCACAAGCTTGCTTATGCCGCCCTTCCGCGGTCAAACTTACTGTTCACAGGTACGGATTTTGCAGATCATCTAATTTTTACCTGCTCTATTTTTTGAGAATTTTTAATTCTGAAAAAGATTAATTTTTAAAAAATTTCCAGAGAGCATCCCATAAACCCGTATTTTTGTTTCGATCGGACTTTTTACTCCGCAAAAGGGTCGCCTAATGTTCTAGGTCGGCTCTGATACCAATGTAAGGTTAGTATAGCACCCTATGAAGAGATTACAAGCATCACATGACCTAAAGTTTTCATTTTTAAGGTGCTAAACTAACATGCAAAGGATGGATCCTAGAAAATTAGGGTTTGCTAAACATAAAGCTAACAAAATTAGGGTTTGAAGGCTACAACCTTTGTAGCTCCCGTTTTTGCTTCGCTCCTTAGGCTCTTTTGTGTTGAATCAAGGTTCTCTTGATCTCCCCTTATGTCCACGATGATCCACCGCGGAGATATCCGTCCAAGCTCGCTACTTCGTCAAATCGAAGATAACACTCTAAACGAAACGGCTAAGCTTGTGTAGAATGTTGTTGTGGCTTTGGATCTCACTTCAAAAACCTTTCTTTTGTTGTATTTCACTCACTAGAAAAGATCTAGAGAGGAGAAGATGAAGGAAGATGAAGATGATGGCTAATATTATGAAGAGATAAAAAGATAACTCTTTTTCTTAAAAAGAAAAAGAAAAGAATATCACAATATATATTTTATCCTTCTTGACACTAACCATGATTAAAAGATGGATGATTAATTTAACTTGGGTTTAGAATGATAAAGGAAAAGATAACCATGGTTTAGTGGTGGGTGAGAATGGTTAGGTTAAAAGAAGCATGTAGAAACTAGTATAATTATCCTTTCCTTTTCATTTTCTTTTAAAACCAAAATTAAATAATTATCCATAGTTTAATCTATGGTGTGAAGCTTATATTGCCACCATTTCCATATATAAACAACCATGATAGTTTGATGTATGTATGTGTACATGTATGCACATCTTCATGTGCATGAAGCTAGAAAAGAAAAATAGAAACACATGCATGCATGCATACATCCATCAAACCCTAGAAAGGTTTTGAGTGAGAAAACTAATGGTTAAATGATAAATCAACACTTGATTTATCAATCCGGTCATATCTCATATGACCCCACCAAAAGCAGTTCACCCGATCAATGTTCGGTATCATATACGCACATTTCAATCGGGTGCATGCGCATATCGCATATGCGCACCACAACGTTTCGCCTGGACTGGGTAACTCCTCTGTGGGACTCTAAGACTCGTCAATACGCCGGCAGAGGGTAATGATCATATCAAGTGCCCTCAAGCCGCAAGAGGTCAGCTAAACGTAACGGCCACCCGGGTATTGAGCGATCAGAAGACAACAAGCGAACCTGCTACAACTCCCGTCGAGCCATCCGGCAACACTACCGTACAGTCCGGTCTCTTCGTCAAATCTGCTGCATATCGAGCCTAGGGATGGTCACGTCGACCCCAATAACTCAATAAGTCGTGTCGGTGAATGGTCTATAACAGATCGAGAAACTACTGATAACACTTATCAGCAAATCTCATCAGCCCTGGCCAGGGACTTGCCGTTATAACCAGTCGAGCACATCACAGCATCAACTCCCAATACCGGGAGAGACGAAACCCCTCCTATCGCTCATCGTCTTCATGTGTCTCGGGACTGTACCCAACGGCCACCTGTTTGCACGACTCAGTAGAGCCGTGGTAGGGTGGCAATCAAAGTACAGTGGGAGAACACACAAGGCTCTATGACGATCTCGGGTCTACAGACTAACCTGTACCAGTGTCACCTGAGAACTGCTATCCGACGATAGATATAATTCCATATAGGAGTTCTCGGCGAGTCCGTCCAGTGTACCCAGTCACCACTGAGCACCCGTATATGATCTTGATGTCAAACATCGATGAATGTGGGAACATCCATTGCCCATCACATGGGTCTAGTATCATATACGCTAGTCTACTCTGGTATATCGATGCCCCATCTCGATACACCTCCGACTAGGGACATTTCAGGATATGCTTATAGACTACAGATGTCCCACTAGTATGATCTCCATCATAATCAGAGTAGTCAAGCCGATATCCTCAGGGCTTTATCAGCATGTATGAATGAATAGAAGCATGATCAAATAAACATGTCAGATAAAGAATAACCAGATAGCATACTATCATGTCGAGCAAGAAAGTAAACTGAATATATATACATGTATAGATACATCCACTATCACATAATGGCCTCTAGGGCATACATATATCCAACATGTGATGCCCTTAGATGTTCTGGGCCGCACGCGCGCTACACTGATGTATTCAACGAGTCTATAGCCTTGGCCGACAGGCCCGGGTAATCTTTGAAAATTTCATCGTGATGGGGATAGAACATTACAATTGTTGGTCTCCAACGAGGAATTCCTAGTAAGCACGAGTCATCAGCTCGCGTTGACTACGTCCCTGCCCTTTGTACACACCGCCCGTTGCTTCTACCGATTGAATGGTCCGGTGAACTGTTCGGATCGCGGCGATGGGGGCGGTTCGCCGCACGTGACGTCGCGAGAAGTCCACTGAACCTTATCATTTAGAGGAAGGAGAAGTCGTAACGAGGTTTCCGTAGGTGAACCTGCGGAAGGATCATTGTCGATACCCCAAGAGGACGGACGACCGCGAAACCGTGATGCCTCATGGGAAGCGGGAGCGGGCGGCAGCATCGCCCGTCCCCGCACAATCGGTCACCCCGGCCGCCACTCGGCCTTCGCGCTCCGTGCGGGACGGGTGGCGGGAACAAGATCCGGGCGCGGTGGGCGCCAAGGAACAAATATCGTGGAGAGCAGCGTGCGTCGCGTG
>CM057340.1:225668886-225741386 GCA_030015575.1 Agapanthus africanus
AAGACAGGATCTTTGCAAGATTATTAGGGTTAAGCATGCAAGATAACATCTTTTTATCTAAGTGTGAGGGATTACAACCTTTGTAGTCCGCTCCTTCGCTTTACAAGCTCCGAGTAGAAGTCCCTTCGCCGCGATCTATGATCTCCTGGACTCAATAGAGGCTCCACGACTCGAACGATCTATGCTAGCTTGAAGTGTTCCAAATCTCCAATGATCTACGTCCAAGTATCAATAACTCAAGCTTTCTCACAATAAAGAGATGAACACACTAATCTCATGGGCTAGATGAGATGAGGATGAGAGAGTAGTATTTATGCTTTCGTTTTAAATCATTTTCTCATAATTTATCATCACAAAATGAATTTCTAGTGAGCTCAAAATCAAGAGAGAAGAAGAAGATGATAATGGAAAATATATCCTTTTGTGATCAATAGAAATAAAAGTATATGATTGATGTATCAACCATGGTCAAGGATGAGTGGCTAATAGTTTGTAGAGAATAAACTAGAGTTAGGGTTTGGTTGGGTTAGCAATGAGTCATCAACAAATATCTTAACCATGACAAAAGAAAAAGCTTCTAGAAAGTGCAAGAAGCAACTAACCCTAATCAAACCCTAACCTCATTTAATCATCCTTAAACATGTTTAATAATAAATCATATCATGTCACAATAATATATATAACATATATATTATATATTTGCAACAAAAGAAAATAATACAATTAACATATATCGCATATATATCAATGTATCATCCAGTGAGAAAATGAAATAATAAAGCAAGCCAATATTAGATAATGTAATAATATATCATATATATTATTATACATTAAATCATCGAATCAACACTTGATCTGACGATCCGGCTATATCGAATATAACCGACTAATATATCATGTACGGATTCATCGAATCAACACTTGATCCGATGTCCCGGTTCATATCTAAATATCGCGAGAATATAATACGGTATCTCATATCGCATTATCCTCGATCCTGCACATATCACATATGTGCCTCTACTCCGTTTCTCCTGAGCCAAGAAACCTCTGTGTAGGACTCTAAAGAATCGTCAATACGCCGGTAGCAGGTGATGATCATATCAAACAACCACAAGCTGCAAGCGGTCAGCTAAACGTAACAGCGACCCAGGTATTGAGCGATCAGAAGATCAACAAGCTAGCCTGTGCGTTCTCCTGTGAATCCAATCAGTAACACTCCCGTACAGTCCAGTCTGTTCGTCTGATATGTCGCATATCAAGTCTAGGGGTGGTAAACGTCAGACCCCAGTAACCGATAAGTCGTGTCAATGTGTGGCTCATAACGGGTCGAGAAACTACTAGTAACACTTACCAGTAAATCTCTATATCAGCCCTGGCCAGGGACTTCCAGTTATAGCCAATCGAACACAGCACAACATCAACTCCCTATACCGGGAGAGACGAATCCCCTCCTATCGCTCGTTGCCTCCATGTGATTCGGGACTGTACCCAAAAGCCACCGTTTTGCACGCCCTCTTAGACGTGGTAAGGTGGAAATCAAAGCACAGTGGGAATCACACAAGACTCTATGACGATCTCGGGTCTACAGACTACTCTGTACCAGTGTCACCGGAGAACTGCCATCTGACGTGTGGTATATCACCATCTGGGAGTTCTCGGCGAGTCCGTCCAGTGTACCCAGTCTCCACTGAGCACCCGTACACCATCTCTGATGTCAAACACCGATGGATATGGGATCATCCATCGCCCATCATATGGGTCAAGATGCGTATACGCTAGTCTACTCTGGTGTATCGATGCCCTGTCTCGATATACCCTCGACTAGGAACAGTTATAGGATGTACTCATCGACTACCATGGCCCCACTAGTATGATCTCATCATAGTCCTACTAGTCGAGTACAGATCCTAAGGGATTTATCAACATGTGAGAGAAAAACAGTAAACCAATACAAGTCAACATGTTAAGATAAAGTGAAACCAAATAGCATACTATCATGACGAGCAAGAAAGTCCTCTCTGTATATATCTAAGCATCCATCATAATATACATCATATGTACAACAATGGCCTCTAGGGCATATACATAACTAACAATCTCCCACTTGCACTAAGGCCAGCTGCTGTAGTATCTCATACCTAGCATCCCGAATAATCTCTCAAACTGTATCTGGGGAATAGCCTTCGTGAGTGGATCCGCAGTGTTGTTCTTCGTATCTACTCTCCCGACCTCGATCTCCCGGCGATCAACTATCTCCCTGATCAGGTGATACCGCCTCAGAATATGTCTGGACTTTTGATAGGATCTGGGTTCCTTGGCCAAAGCCACAGCTCTATTGTTATCGCAATACAGAGGTATTGGATGCTCAATGGATGGAACCACACCAAGTTCACTAATGAACTTCTTTATCCAGACAGCCTCCTTGGCAACATCGTTGGCAGCGATGTATTCAGCCTCCATCGTCGAGTCTGCAACGGTATCCTGTTTGGAACTCTTCCAACATACCGCCCCTCCATTGAGGGTAAAGACAAATCCCGAGTGCGACTTAGAGTCATCCTTATCACTTTGGAAGCTGGAATCGGTAAAGGACTCCACCTGGAGTTCTCCATTACCATACACCAAGAACATCTCCTTAGTCCTTCGTAAGTACTTGAGAATGTTCTTCACAGCTGTCCAGTGACTCTCTCCAGGATCTGCTTGATACCGACTCACTACACATAGTGAGTATGCTACATCGGGTCTGGTACAAAGCATCACATACATGATAGAGCCTACTGCCGAAGCATAGGGTATCCCTTGCATGCGAGCTCTCTCCAAATCAGTCTTGGGAGACATCTCTTTGGAGAGAGTGAGTCCAGAGATCGTGGGTTGGTTCCCACGCTTGGATTATTCCATACTAAACCTCTTTAGTATGGTGTCAATGTACCTGGATTGGGACAATCCCAGTATCCGTTTAGATCTATCTCTATAGATCATGATTCCCAATATGCAGGAGGCATCACCTAGATCTTTCATTGAGAATCTCTGTGATAAGAAGAGCTTGACTGATTGCAGCATAGGAATATCATTTCCTATCAAGAGCATGTCATCTACGTATAATACGAGGAAGACAACCTTACCCTCTGCTACCTTCTTATAGATACAAGGTTCATCTATATTTTTGATGAAGTCAAACTCTTTGACTACAACATCAAAACAGATGTTCCAACTCCGCGATGCTTGCTTTAACCCATAAATGGATTTAAGCAGCTTGCACACCTTTCCGCTGCTCCCACTATCTACGAAGCCCTCTGGCTGAGTCATGTACATGCTCTCTTCTAAATCACCGTTTAGAAAGGCGGTCTTAACATCCATTTGCCAGATTTCGTAGTCATGGTATGCAGCAAAGGCAAGTAAGATCCGGATGGACTTAAGCATAGCCACTGGAGAAAAAGTTTCGTCATAATCCACGCCTGGTCGTTGACGAAAACCCTTTGCTACAAACCTAGCTTTGAATGTCTCAACTTTTCCATCTACACCAAATTTCCTTTTAAAAATCCACTTGCTCCCAATGGGTTTTATCCCTTCAGGAGCATTTTCCAAAATCCATACTTTATTGGTGTACATGGATTCTGTTAGTGTATATGCCCTAGAGGCCATTACTGTATCATACTAGTTTGTATATTACTTGATGGAAGCTTGGGATATTCACAGTTGTATATACAATCTTGCTCTAAATGGTAGTATGCTACTTGGTTTGTCTCTGCTTTAATATGTGCATGTATTTCTTTTAGCATATCGCTGATATACATATTAGTAGAGCCCTTAGGATCTTTGCTTGATTACCAGCGTTGTGATGGCACTCACACTCGTGGGAGCTGGGTGATCTATAAGCACATCCTTATACAGGTCCCTAGTCGTTGGACTATCGAGACAGGGCATCGATACTCCGGAGTAGATTAGCGTATGCGCTTCTCATCCCAGTGTGGGAGACGGTCTGTCCCACAGCCGTCAGTACGTCGTACTTGAGATAGTATGCGGGTGCTCATTAGGTTACGAGTACACTGGACAGGACTCGTCGGGAACTGTTGGTTGGTATTATACCTATCGTCAGTTATCAGTTCCCAGGTGACATGAGTACAGCTTAGTCCGGTGACTTGACACTGTCACTTCGCCTCGAGTATGTTCCTACTGCACTTTGATTACTACCCTACCACGGCTCAAAGGAGTCGTGCAAACAGGTAGTTTTTGGGTGCAGTCCCGAAGCACTTGGAGGCAGTGACGGTTAGACAGGATTCGTCTCTCCCGGTATTGGGGGTTGACATCGCGCTGTGTCCAGGAGAGCCATTACACGTGTAGTCCCAGGCCAGGGCAAGCGAAATATACTGGTAGGTTTCCAGTGTTATCTCAGGGTGTTCTAGGCTACACTCCGACACGACTTGTACCGCTATTAGGGGACTGACGTTCACCGCCCCCCTAGGCCCGCCATGCGATGTATCAGACGAACAGACCGGACTGTATGGAGACTGTCACATACAGGCTCAGTAGGAGTTCAGATGGGGTTCACCTCGTCAGTCTTCTTATCGGCATCTACCTGGGGACCGTTACGTACAGCTAGTGCCGCTTGCGGTCTATGGTTAAACCCACTGCCAGCGTAGTGTCGAGTCTTTAGAGTCCCACACAGAGAGCTATTCGCCTTTAGGCAAAATGAGTAGTGGTCGCATGGTTTTGCGACGGGGTTCGTTCACATCCGCGCCCTTGTGCACGTTTGCTGTCCGGACAGCTTATACTAGCGGGCTTTGGTTTAAGCCGGATCCTAGTATATAATTTGGGATTGGTTTTTTTCTCTTTGTATTCGTGTTCCTCGGATCACGAATACGGGTGCGTATGCACAGTTGCTTGAGACAGAGGGAGAGGACTTTGATTAGGGTTAATGACTATTGTCATTTTATTAACCCTAATGCTTATGTGTGTATTATGGTTAATTGATATTAGTTTAAATAATTTTGCATGGTTATGGTTGTTGACCATTTGACCTCCTTGACTTGTTGACCTAGGTTGACACTTTGACCATCATCATTTCATTTGGAAGATGCTCTTTGATCCTTGCAAATTGCATTAAAAATGAAATGATAATGGTCATGTCTTGATTAACCAAGACAATTATCTAGCTAATTATCAATTTAAAATAATACACACATATATGTGAGAATGGTTATTATTCTCTCATTCTATCAATTACTTTCTCTCTCTTGTTCTTCCTCTCCCTCAAGCTCTCCCCTCTCATGTGTTGAGAAACACTTGAGCTTGAGAAAAACCTCTTCTTGATAATCTCTACTCTCATCTAGGGTTCAAGGATTAGCACTTCTTGCACCCTAGTTACTTCTAGCTTGGAGTTGAAGCCAAAGGTCGAGGCTTTCGGGTGGATCTTTCTTCGACGTGAGAAGACGACTAAGGTGACCTCCTTCCACCACTCCAAGGAGCAAGGAGAGAAGGACATAGCGCCTAAGGTATAACCTTTCTAGCACTTAGCTAGTTTCTAGTTAGCTTTAGCTTGTTTTTGTTTACCAAAGATCCTTCTTTGTCTAGTCCATATTGCCTAAGTTGATAAAAATTTGATTTTTATTCCGTTTTCCGCCTCCCCGTAAGTACCGGGGTGGGCAACGTGGACTTACAGTGGTATCAGAGCCTAACTAAACATAAACTAGCTAGGTAGTAGAGTGTATCGAAGTTCGAATCGGAAAAATCGAAAAACCGAGTTTTCAAAACCCTAAGTTTCTGTTAAATTTTTTTCTGTTCAAAACAAAATAAATTATACTCCAAAAATCATCTCAGGGTTTTGTGAAGAAAGCTACCAAAAATGATCCAGTGATTCGACCAAAGAGCCGAGGTTCCGCGGCAATAGCAAGCTATTGCCGCGCAACCGCGGCCGTCTTGGCTCTTCACTGGGTCGAGTTTGGTGCAGTGTATTTCTGGCTTGGTTTTTAGGATTTTTAAGATGGTTTATATGTGCCCAGGTTTTCCAGAATAGAAATTTGTTTTTGGGGGCCTATAAATCCGTATTTTTTCCGAACTTCAATACACTTTGACTAAAAGGTTATATCTGTGATGTTTGTATGTATTGAACGTCGGCTCATCGCTATATGTCGATTAGTCGGGGTTATACATATCTGTGATCTGTGATTGATGATGGTATGTGTATATGAATGGGTTGGATTGTCGCGGATGAATAGCCGGGGTGGATGTGAGATGAGTGTTGCTTTTTCTTTCATTCATTGTAATATGTAAATTGATGTAATAATATTATTTGTATGGCCGCACAACCGGGTCGGGGTTGTAGCCGTCATTGTATAATTCTTTTTACTGTTTTTGCTCCTAAGATAGACCCATGGAGGGGGTGCACAAACTACCGGGTATCTCGAAGTGCCGAGTAGCCTACTCACGGTGGTGAGGGAGGTTGCTTCGCTTCGGGTACTTGGCGGGTAGTTTGCCGCACCCGTAGGGGTCTTGGGTGGGGTATTGGCTATTCACCGCGACCGTGTAATCCGCTTTTCGTTGCAGGCTCGAACGGATTGGGGATTCCTAGTATATCCAATGTATTCATCTGTGATCTGTAATGTCTATCATTGCTATATATTTATATATGATAACTATTTAGGCGTTGCTTATGTTTTACAGCCGCGCTAGCCCAGCCCCCGCTCTGTCGTTAGTTAAGTAACCTAACGGGTGATGACGGAGCCCCGTGGCGAATGCGAATGGCATAAGCGTACGTCCTATTTTGGTTGTTTTCTGCAATGGTATGATTAAATGATGGGATGCGTTAAAAGAACTGATGCAAGAAAATAAACCAAGTAAAAGTCGATTGGAACACTTTGAAAACCACTCGGTTCTTTTCAAAACTAAACTTTTAAACGTGGAGCTTGAACCACTCCTTTTAAAAGCTATCTCGTTCCATCGATTATATCAAGTTCACTACGTTCACGGTTTCGCCAAAACCATTCGTAGCCCTCCGTCATTCCACATGAATGGTCAAAAAGTATTCAAGCTATGTATTTTGGCCAAAGTCAAGGCATAGTGATTGGTAGCTATTGGGTATTCATGTGCAGCATAGATAGATGCGTTGGTTTGGGACAGTCGTGCTGCCATTTTGGCCAAAGTACAGGGTAGGTACGGGTGGGTCCAAATTAACCAGGAGAATGATGGGTAGAACTTGACATGTGACTTATGATATTTTGGCCAAAATCAAGGTCATAAGAGCATGGGGCAGAAATCCACATCGGGAGTTTCATAAGTACTGAAACTTGCTAGCGCTGCATACCATTTCGAGTGTGATAATTCTGGTAGGATTCCTTCGGTTTTATCACGCGATGATATTTGGATCCCGATCCTACTGTGAGTATATGCTACTCCTCGGGAAAACTCTCACTTAACGATCAATGCTATAAACTTAGTAGGTGTCTAGAAAGGTGTTAGCGGGGCTGCGCCCACAGGGAAAAGAGGTTACTTAATTAAGGAACTTCACGAAAGCGTTGGAAAACCTCCCTCAAAGTACCGACACTGGCCTGGCTGAACGGTTAAGCAAGTATTGTACGGTGAGATTGATCCTGACTAATCCTTTCTTTACGGTTTGAGAAGGGATTCGAGAGACAGTGGGAGCCATCCAGTTTAGACAAACTAAAAACCACTCTAAACTTGCAAGAGCATCATGCTAAAGTGTTTCTTTTCTCTCTCCTAATTGCAGCGACCATTCAACATGACCGGACTTAAGTTATTACTAGATAAAAACATATTGATAGGGCCAAACTACAAAGATTGGCTCAGGAATGTCAAGATGGCAATCACTTACGACAAGTTGGGGTATGTCCTTAACACTAAAGCTCCCCCTGTCCCAGGTCCCAAAACCAGTGTCGTAGATAGGGAAATCTACAAGACCTGGGAAATAGATTGCACGAAGGCCAGATGCCTCGTACTAGCCTCGATAGACAACGAACATCAGAGGAGGCACGAGAATATGGACCTAGAGTCCATATTTCTTCATACAAAAGAACTGTATGGAGAGCAATCTTGTATCGCAAGATACGAAGTGTCGAAGAAGTTGTTTTCGGCAAAGTTGGCCGTCGGATCATCGGTAGCGGAACACATGCTTAAGATGATTGGCTACATAGAGGAGCTCGCGGACCTTGGGACCACGTTGGAGAATGAACTCTATACTGATTTGATTCTCCAGTCCCTTCCTTCCACTTACGCCCAGTTTATTCTTAACTTCAACATGCAAGGAAAGGAGGTTGAACTTTCCGAACTTCTGAACATGTTGAGGAGTGCTGAGGGCACCCTACAGAAGGGTAGGGAGACATCCACTTTGTTTGTAGGAGGATCTTCCTCTTCTAGATCCAGGGCGAAAGCCAAGGGTAAGAAGAAGAAAGCCCCCGCCAAACCAAGAGGCGGTGTCGGTAAAATGGATACGAAGGGAAAAGGAAAAGCAACAAAGATAGAGGGAAAGCTGGTGGGGAAGGAAGAATGCTTCTATTGTCACAAAAGTGGTCACTGGAAACAGGATTGCAAGGCTTGGAAGGCCAGAACACAGGATTTGAAGCGAGTTACGGCTTCAGCTTCAGGTGTGTATGTTATTGAAAACTGTCTATCAATAAACTCTACATCCTGGGTATTGGATACCGGATCAGGATCTCATATCTGTAATTCTTTGCAGGCATTGAGAAAGCGTAGAGTTTTGAAGGCAAGTGACATGACCCTCAGAGTTGCAAACGGTGCTAGCATGGATGCTGAGGCCGTGGGGGACTATCACCTCGGATTGTCGGATGGACACTTTTTGGTTTTACGTAGTTGTTATTATGTACCAAATGCAACCTGTAATATCATTTCTGTATCTTTATTATCTAAAGAAGGTTATGAATTTGCATTTGTAAGTAATGTAGTGAACATTCACCTTAATCAAGTTTTGATTGGGTCAGGTACATTGAACAACGGTATATACGTATTAAACCAGCCACAGATTTTCAATTTCCAGAATACACACAAAAGAAAGTCTCCAGAAATCGATAAAACTTTCTTATGGCATTGTAGACTGGGTCACATCAATGAGAGAAGGTTGACTAAGTTACATGCAGAAGGATATTTGGATTCGTTCGAATATCAATCGTATGCAACTTGTCAATCCTGTCTCAAAGGAAAGATGAAAAAGACTCCGTTCACTGGACACGGAGTAAGAGCGAGCGAGCTCTTGGGACTCGTACACAGCGACGTGTGCGGTCCAATGTCTACACATGCGCGAAGCGGTTATTCTTACTTCATTACTTTTATGGATGACTTTTCAAGGTACAGTTATGTCTTCTTAATGAAACATAAATCCGAGAAAAATTCCAGGAATATAAGAATGAATTAGAAAAACAAACAGGCAGAAGTATCAAGGTACTGAGATCTGATCGAGGTGGTGAATACTTGAGTGCCGAGTTCCCGGGTTACTTAAAAGAGAATGGCATTCTCTCTCAGCTTACTCCTCCAAACACTCCGCAACATAACGGTGTATCGGAGAGACGGAACCGAACCCTATTGGATATGGTACGGTCCATGATGAGTAACGCTGAGTTACCGCGATCGTTCTGGGGATATGCGCTAGAATCAGCTGCATACCTTTTGAACCGAGTTCCAACTAAGACTGTGCCTACTACACCATATCAGATATGGTGTGGGAAGAGACCCTATCTTAATCACATTAAGACATGGGGATGTCCAGCTTTTGTAAAAAAGCAGCATGCGGACAAGCTCGAGGCACGCTCAGTACAGTGTAAGTTTGTGGGATATCCAAAGAACTCCAAG
The DNA here is from genome assembly GCA_030015575.1 of Agapanthus africanus. Lineage (NCBI taxonomy): Eukaryota > Viridiplantae > Streptophyta > Magnoliopsida > Asparagales > Amaryllidaceae > Agapanthus > Agapanthus africanus. The sequence goes on from CM057340.1 coordinate 225,678,703, forward strand.
GTATATTTCTTCTATTGCGAAGAGGAACAAAAGGTGTTTGTTTCTCGCCATGCCCACTTTCTAGAACACCGGTTCATAGAAAAAGAATTAAGTAGGAACGCAATAGAACTGGAAGAAATTCCAGAACCATGAGCTATTACTGAAAGCTTAGTAGAACCAGAGGGTTCGAAAGATCAGGACATTCCCACGCCACTCCGCAGGAGTAGTAGGCAGTCTCATCCGCCCGAGAGATACTACGGTTTTCTCATTGACGGGGATAGAGAGGATTGCATCATAGATTGTGATGAGCCTACTAGCTTCCAGCAAGCCATTCAGAGAGTCGACTCGGTAAAATGGCTAGATGCAATGCGGACCGAAATGGAGTCCTTGTACACCAACAAAGTATGGACGTTGGACATTGCTCCAGATGGGGTAAAACCCGTAGGATGCAAGTGGATCTTCAAAAGGAAGATTGGTGTAGATGGACAGGTTGAGACCTATAAAGCTAGACTGGTAGCAAAGGGTTTTCGTCAGCGACCTGGTTTGGACTATGACGAAACCTTTTCTCCAGTAGCTATGCTGAAATCCATTCGGATCCTTCTTGCCATTGTTGCCTTCCACGATTATGAGATTTGGCAGATGGACATAAAGACAGCTTTTCTAAATGGACATTTAGAGGAGTGTGTCTATATGGAACAGCCAGAGGGTTTCATTCATAGTGGGTGCAGCGAAAAGGTGTGCAAGTTGCTTAAGTCCATTTATGGACTAAAGCAGGCTTCGCGAAGTTGGAACATCTGTTTTGATGAGACAGTCAAGGAATTTGGCTTTATCAAAAATCCAGATGAACCATGCATCTATTGTAGATTTGTAGCGAGAACTGTAGTATTCCTCGTTTTATACGTGGATGACATTCTCTTAATAGGAAATAACATTCCTTTGCTACAATCTGTCAAGGGGTTCTTGTCACACAGGTTCTCCATGAAAGACCTGGGTGATGCCTCATACATTCTGGGTATCCGGATCTACCGTGACAGATCCAAGAGGATATTAGGGCTTTCACAGTCCAGGTACATCGACACCATACTGAAGAGATTCAATATGGAAGATTCCAAGCGCGGTAATCTACCGGCTTGTCACTGGATCACCCTCTCCAAAGAGATATCTCCCAAGACTGATTTGGAGAGGGATCGCATGTCTATTATACCCTACGCTTCTGCGGTTGGCTCTATAATGTATGCGATGTTGTGTACCAGACCGGATGTGGCTTATGCACTGAGTGTGGTAAGCAGGTATCAGTCAAACCCTGGGGAGAAACATTGGATAGCAGTAAAGAACATTCTCAAGTACGTGAGAAGGACTAAGGAGATGTTCTTGGTGTATGGTGGAAAAGACCTCCAGATTGAGGCCTTTGCTGACTCCAGCTTCCACAGTGACAAGGATGATTCCAAGTCCATGTCGGGTTTTGTCTTTACCCTCAATGGAGGGGTGGTGTGTTGGAAGAGCTCCAAATAGGAAACCGTTGCTGACTCGACTATGGAAGCGGAATACATCGCTGCATCTGATGCTGCAAAAGAAGCTGTTTGGATGACGAAGTTCTTGAGAGAACATCAGGTGGTTCCGTCCATTCTTGACCCAATACCTCTGTATTGCGACAACAACGGGGCTATAGCTTTAGCGAAGGAACCCAGGTCCGATCAGAAATCCAGACACATCTTAAGGCGGTATCACCTGATCAGGGAGGTCGTGGATCGCCAGGAGATCGAGGTTCGGAGGGTTGGTTCAGAAGATAACACAGCAGATCCATTCACCAAGGCCTTGCCCCAGACTCAGTCCGAGCGGCTGATCGAGATGATAGGTCTTCGATACGCCAGTACATGGCTTTAGTGCAAGTGGGAGATTGTTAGTGTATATGCCCTAGAGGCCATTACTGTATCATACTAGTTTGTATATTACTTGATGGAAGCTTGGGATATTCACAGTTGTATATACAATCTTGCTCGAAATGGTAGTATGCTACTTGGTTTGTCTCTGCTTTAATATGTGCATGTATTTCTTTTAGCATATCGCTGATTACATATTAGTAGAGCCCTTAGGATCTTTGCTTGATTACCAGCGTTGTGATGGCGCTCACACTCGTGGGAGCTGGGTGATCTATAAGCACATCCTTATACAGGTCCCGAGTCGTTGGACTATCGAGACAGGGCATCGATACTCCGGAGTACATTAGCGTATGCGCTTCTCATCCCAGTGTGGGAGACGGTCTGTCCCACAGCCGTCAGTACGTCGTACTTGAGATAGTATGCGGGTGCTCGTTAGGTTACGAGTACACTGGACAGGACTCGTCGGGAACTGTTGGTTGGTATTATTCCTATCGTCAGTTATCAGTTCCCAGGTGACATGAGTACAGCTTAGTCCGCTGACTTGACACTGTCACTTCGCCTCGAGTGTGTTCCCACTGCACTTTGATTACTACCCTACCACGGCTCAAAGGAGTCGTGTAAACAGGTAGTTTTTGGATGCAGTCCCGAAGCACTTGGAGGCTGTAACGGTTAGACAGGATTCGTCTCTCCCGGTATTGGGGGTTGACATCGCGCTGTGTCCAGGAGAGCCATTACACGAGTAGTCCCTGGCCAGGGCAAGCGAGATATACTGGTAGGTTTCCAGTCGTGTCGCATTGATATGACCAAGTCTACAATGCCACAAGTAGGATTCGTTCATATCTGAACTTTTCCTCTTGTGTGTGTTTTGTATATTGAGGACTGTATTCTGATTTAGAATGAATATGCCATTATGTAACGAGCCTGATGCAATCAACTTTTGATCTAGGAATATGTTCATAACATTATCCTTTACTACAAAATTATATCCTTCTTTACTTAATAAAGAAACAGATATAATGTTGCACATCATGTTCGGTATATAATAGCACTCATTTAGAATCAGTGTATTACGTCTCGGCAATACAAGGTGATATTCGCCAACTGCTTTGGCTACAATACTTGCACCGTTCCCTACTTGAACGGAATGATCACATTTTCCCAGTTCTCTACCTTTACGTAGCCCATGTAGCAATTTACATATATGGGATCCTGATCCGGTATCTAATACCCAGGACGTAGGGTAAACTGAGAAACAGTTCTCAATAAGTAACACACCCGAAGAAGATGCATAAACATGCATGTTCTTTTGGGCGGCGTGAGAATCCAGATATTCTCCTGTTTCCTGTTCTGTCTTATAACTTTTATAAGAAAGAACGGGTCCAACGTTCCCTTGCTCAGTACAATAATCGTGTTCAGTCAATACATCCATATTATTATCTTGATTATGGCCTGACATGGTCGCTACCTGGAGAGAGAGAGAAGAAAATACTTTAGCGTATGCTCTTGCAAGATTAGATTGGTTATTATCTTATCTAATCAGGATGTCTCCCACTGTTTTTATCAAATCTACCTTCAAACCCTAAAAGGTAAGATTAGCCGGGATTAATTACACACTACAATTTCGTCAATCTTTCAGCCAGATCAGTGTCGGTACTTTGAGGGTGGTTCCCCGTGCTTTCGCACGGACCTAATTAAAGTAAACCTCGTTTTCCCAGAGGCGTAACCCAGTTCACACTTTTCTAGACACCTACTTGAATGACTAATTGTCCTGTGCAAAACTATCCCAGGAGTAACACTTACTCGCAGTGGGTATCGGGATCCAACTATCTCATCGAAGGTATGCAATCTCATTGCAAATTTCAACACTTGAAATTCCCAATAATATTTTTACCCCTAACCCCCTATGACCTTGACAAAGGCCAACAAACAATAGGAAGCTAGTCAAGTTCAACCTGTCATTTCTTGATTGAATTAAACCCACCCGCACGACCCTTGACAAAGGACAACAAGGTCGTACGAATACCCTAATCCAATCACATCATATGTTTAAACAGATAAGTACCAGTTAGCTACCGCACACTACGCCTTGACAAAGGCCAACAAACGCAGCACGAATACTAAATAGTCCTTATCTGAAATGACGGAGGGCTACGCAGGTTTTTCAGAAAACCCTGAGCGTAATGAACTTGATATCGTCGTAGAATCAAGTGATTTTGAAAAGGAGTGTTTTTGAGGCTTCTAGTTTCGCTAAAGAGGTCACTCCCGGTGAAGGGATCTCGGCTCTTTCCCTATCGAATAAGGTGCAGGATATATTATATATACCGCTGTGCAAAGCAAGAACTATATAAGCTGTCAAAACTAAACCGCGAGTTTGTAGCATCTGCCAGTTTCGCTAAAGAGGTCACTCCCAGTGAAGGGATCTCGGCTCTTTCCTCATCGAATAAGGTGCAAGATATATCATATATACCGCTGTGCAAAGCAAAACTGTAGCTACCCTTTTTATAAAGATTTGATTCTACAACATCTTTAGGTTTCTTTTCCTTTTATTAATCTCATTAATAAAATCCCATCAGCTTATGCTTCCTAAGCATCACAAAAGAAACGAAACCAGTAATATTTATATATCAGCATATATATATAGTATAAGCATTCGTCTTAGGCAGTAATATGATCTCATCACAGAACATTGCAGCAGAAGAACATATATGAAATATTGGATATACTAGGACGTCCGTGTTTTCAATACGAGCATGTATAAAACACTGATTCCACGGTCGCGACGAATAGCCAAACCCACATCCCAAGACCCCTATGAGAGCGGCAAGTGGCACTGCCAATTCTAGGGTTAGGAGACCCGGTCTTGACTCCTCGAGATGGCCTCCCACTCGACCCTAGAACCCGGTTACTTGTGCTCCCCTCCTTGGGTCTACCTAATGCGGAAAAGTAAATAATATACAACGGTGACATCATCCGCAACCTGGAAGTGCCCCAATAAAAGAATATTACATACAAATGAATTTTACATGAATGAAAATAAAAGCCCTCATCTCACATAAAACCCCCGGCTATTCAGAACGCGGCGATCCAATATAACATATCACAGCAACACATAATATCACATATCATCAACGTAAGTAAATATGCGCATCCCAATTGTCGTTGACATATAGCAACGAAACCGGCGATATCACATATTACACTTACGGTCACAGAAAAGAAAGTGTAAAACTACAACATTTAGAATCCACAATCACTTTAGACATCGTAAATCCGAAATATCACATACTTCGCATTTCATGCCTAACTACATATTGTATCACATTCCAGATAAATAGACAGTATTAAACTTTTCGAACAGATAATCAAATACCCAAAATTTCCTAAAGTGCTCAACACTTGAGCGGAGTTCAAATAATCTCAGAATATGTCACAGTACCAGTGATTCAGCCGTAGAAGGGTCAAGCCAACGCCTCACATGTGGCACGCCGTTCTGCCCCAAACCCAAAGGTTCAAAAGGCAGTTCAAGATGGTCACATAATCGAGTTAAGGTTTGTTGTCTTCTAGAGGGTCCACCGCTTAACTTGTACAATTTTTTCGAAAGATTTAAACCCGATAAAAATTCAACACTTGAAAATTTGCCGTGCCGGGAAAAAGTGAGTTAATGATATCCGTTCAAATAGTTTAACAGTTTCTAAATATCCGGAAAAAATAACGAATTTAAATTTTCCGATCGAATCTACGATTACAAAATAAACCCCAGATTAAACTACACTTGAATCACTTTTAAACATACCCAGAAGCATCAACAAGCACCTATGGATATTACCATGAAGCCACGTGTCACAATCCCATAAATCGGCCGCGGAACCGCCGCGGGAAGCAGGTTCCCGCCGCGGTTCCGCCGCGGTTTAGTGGAGTTGTGGGCCCGTGTTTCATGGTAATTCTTAGAATTCCCGGCTGATTTTTTTAGGTATTTTTAAATTTCCAGAGAGGAGGTTATTTTCGTCGGTTCGGGTTCGATCGGAGTTTTAACTTCGTAAACACATCGCCTAATACTCTAGCTAGGCTCTGATACCACTGTAGGGTTCCTAGGCACACTAGTGAAGGTTCAAATAGCATCAAACATGCATGAATAGAATTTTACATGTGCCGAACAACCCAAAGACAGGATCTTTGCTAGATTATTAGGGTTAAGCATGCAAGATAACATCTTTTTATCTAAGTGTAAGGGATTACAACCTTTGTAGTCCGCTCCTTCGCTTCACAAGCTCCGAGTAGAAGTCCCTTCGCCGCGATCCATGATCTCCCGGACTCAGTAGAGGCTCCACGACTCGAACGATCCATGCTAGCTTGAAATGTTTCAAATCTCCGATGATCTACGTCGAAGTATCAATAACTTAAGCTTTCTCACTATAAAGAGACGAACACACTAATCTCATGGGCTAGATGAGATGAGGAAGAGAGAGTAGTATTTATGGTTTCTTTTTAAATCATTTTCTCATAATTTATCATCACAAAATGAATTTCTAGTGAGCTCAAAATCAAGAGAAAAGAAGAAGATGGTAATGGAAAATATATCCTTTTGTGATGAATAGAAATAAAAGTATATGATTGATGTATCAACCATGGTCAAGGATGAGTGGCTAATAGTTTGTAGAGAATAAACTAGAGTTAGGGTTTGGTTGGGTTAGCAATGAGTCATCAACAAATATCTTAATCATGACAAAAGAAAAACTTCTAGAAAGTGCAAGAAGCAACTAACCCTAATCAAACCCTAACCTCATTTAATCATCCTTAAACATGTTTAATAATAAATCATATCATGTCACAATAATATATATCACATATATATTATATATTTGCAACAAAAGAAAATAATACAATTAACATATATCGCATATATATCAATGTATCATCCAGTGAGAAAATGAAATAATAAAACAAGCCAATATTAGATAATGTAATAATATATCATATATATTATTATACATTAAATCATCGAATCAACACTTGATCCGACGATCCGGCTATATCGAATATAACCGACTAATATATCATGTACCGATTCATCGAATCAACACTTGATCCGATGTCCCGGTTCATATCTAAATATCGCGAGAATATAATACGGTATCTCATATCGCATTATCCTTGGTCCTGCACATATCACATATGTGCCTCTACTCCGTTTCGCCTGAGCCAAGAAACCTCTGTGTAGGACTCTAAAGAATCGTCAATACGCCGGTAGAAGGTGATGATCATATCAAACACCCACAAGCTGCAATCGATCAGCTAAACGTAACAGCCACCCAGGTATTGAGCAATCAGAAGATCAACAAGCTAGCCTGTGCGTTCTCCTGTGAATCCAATCAGTAACACTCCCGTACAGTCCGGTCTGTTCGTCTGATATGTCGCATATCAAGTCTAGGGGTGGTAAACGTCAGACCCCAGTAACCGATAAGTCATGTCGATGTGTGGCTAATAACGGGTCGAGAAACTACTATTAACACTTACCAGTAAATCTCTATATCAGCCCTGGCCAGGGACTTCCAGTTATAGCCAATCGAACACAGCACAACATCAACTCCCTATACCGGGAGAAACGAATCCCTTCCTATCGCTCATTGCCTCCATGTGATTCGGGACTGTACCCAAAAGCCACCGTTTTGCACGCCCTCTTGGACGTGGTAAGGTGGAAATCAAAGCACAGTGGGAATCACACAAGACTCTATGATGATCTCGGGTCTACAGACTACCCTGTACCAGTGTCACCGGAGAACTACCACGTGACGTGTGGTATATCACCATCTGGGAGTTTTCGGCGAGTCCGTCCAGTGTACCCAGTCTCCACTGAGCACCCGTACACCATCTCTGATGTCAAACACCGATGGATATGGGATCATCCATCGCCCATCATATGGGTCAAGATGCGTATACGCTAGTCTACTCTGGTGTATCGATGCCCTGTCTCGATATACCCTCGACTAGGAACAGTTATAGGATGTACTCATCGACTACCATGGCCCCACTAGTATGATCTCATCATAATCCTAGTAGTTGAGTACAGATCCTAAGGGCTTTATCAACATATGAGAGAAAAACAGTAAACCAATACAAGTCAACATGTTAAGATAAAGTGAAACCAAATAGCATACTATCATGACGAGCAAGAAAGTCCTCTCTGTATATATCTAAGCATCCATCATATTATACATCATATGTACAACATTGGCCTCTAGGGCATATACATAACTAACAGGCATGGGGGTCCCAGCCCCGAACCCGTCGGCTGTCGGTGACTGCTCGAGCTGCTCGCGTGGCGAGAGCGGGCCGCCGCGTGCCGGCCAGGGGACAGACTGGGAACGGCTCTCCCTCGCGGGGGGGCCTTCCCCGGGCGTCGAACAGCCGACTCAGAACTGGTACGGACAAGGGGAATTCGACTGTTTTGAAAGGTTTGTCTAGCACCCTATAATGAGTTTTGAAGCATCACATGTCCCAAAGTTTAAATTTTTATGGTGCTAAACGAACATGCAAAGGAATCGATCCTAGAAAATTAGGGTTTCGAAATTTAAAGAGAACTAATCTAGGGTTTCGAGACTACAACCTTTGTTGCTCCCTTTCGCTGGACTTCTTGGTCTCTAGGGTGTTGAATGGAGGTCCTCTTGAAGTCCTCTTGTGTCCACGACGATCCACCACGGAGTTCTCCGTCCAAGCTCGCAACTTCGTAAAACCGAAGAGAACACTCTAAACAAGTTGGCTAAACTTGTGTAGAATGAAGTTGTGGTTAAGATTCACACTTCAAAAACCTTTCTTTAAGTGGTATTTACTCACTAGAAAAAACTAGAGAGCAAATGAGAAAGAGGAAGAAGATGGTGGCAATATTTTTCACAAGAGGTAATGAGATAAAGATAACTCCCAAGAAGAAAAAGAAATATATCAATATATATTTTATTTCTTCTTACTATGAACCATGGTTAAAGTGATGGAGACATTATTTAACTTGAGTTTTAAATGATAAATAGAAGGATAACTCAAGTTAAGAGGTAGGTGAGCTAGGTTAGGTTAAAAGAAGAATGTAGAAACTAGTAAGAATTATCCTTTCTTTTTCAATTTGTTTTAAATCCAAAATCAAATAATAATCCATTACTTAGACCATGGTGTGAGTCTTATATTGCCACCATTTCCATATGTTAACAACCATGATAGATGGGTGTATGTATGTGTGTATGTATGCACATCCATATGTGCATGAAACTAGCATGAAAGAAAGAAAAGCACACATGCATGCACACATCCATCATCCAAGAAAAGGTTTTAAGTGAGAAAACTAATGGTTAAATGATAAATCAACACTTGATTTATCAATCCGGTCATATCTCATATGACCCCACCAAAAGCAGTTCACCCGATCAATGTTCGGTATATGATACGAACATTTTAATCGGGTGCATGCGCATATCGCATACGCGCACCACAACGTTTCGCCTGGACTGAGTAACTCCTTTGTGGGACTCTAAGACTCGTCAATACGCCGGCAGAGGGTGATGATCATATCAGGTACCCCCAAGCCGCAAGCGGTCAGCTAAACGTAACGGCCACCCGGGTATTGAGCGATCAGAAGAAAACAAGCGAACCTGCTATAACTCTCGTCGAGCCAACCGGCAACACTACCGTACAGTCCGGTCTCTTCGTCAGATATGCTGTATATCGAGCCTAGGGATGGTCACGTCGACCCCAATAACTCAATAAGTCGTGCTGGTGAATGGTCTATAACAGATCGAGAAACTACTGATAACACTTATCAGCAAATCTCAGCAGCCCTGGCCAGGGACTTGCTGTTATAACCAGTCGGGCACAGCACAGTATCAACTCCCAATACCGGAAGAGACGAAACCCCTCCTATCGCTCATCGTCTTCGTGTTTCTCGGGACTGTACCCAACGGCCACCTGTTTGCACGACTCGGTAGAGCCATGGTAGGGTGGCAATCAAAGTACAATGGGAGAACACACAAGACTATATGACGATCTCGGGTCTACAGACTAACCTGTACCAGTGTCACCTGAGAACTGCTATGCGACGATAGATATAATTCCATATAGGAGTTCTCGGTGAGTCCGTCTAGTGTACCCAGTCACCACTGAGCACCCGTATATGATCTTGATGTCAAACATCGATGAATGTAGGAACATCTATCGCCCATCACATGGGTCTAGTATCATATACGCTAGTCTACTCTGGTATATCAATGCCCCGTCTCGATATACCTACGACTAGGGACATTCCAGGATATGCTTACAGACTACAGATGTCCCACTAGTATGATCTTCATCATAATCAAAGTAGTCAAGCCTATATCCTCAGGGCTTTATCAGCATGTATGAATGAATAAAAGCATGATCAAATCAACATGTCAGATAAAGAAGAACCAGATAGCATACTATCATGTCGAGCAAGAATGCATACTGAATATATATATATATATACATGTATAGATACATCCACTATCACATAATGGCCTCTAGGGCATACATATATCCAAAAATCTCCCACTAGCACTAAGGCCAGTTATTGGCGTATCTCATACCCAACATCTCAAAAAGTCGCTCATGCTGTGGCTGAGGGAAGGCCTTGGTGAGTGGATCCGCGGCGTTGTTCTTTGTGTCTACTCTCTTAATCTCGATCTCGCGGCGATCTACAATCTCCCGGATCAAATGAAAGCGCCTCAAGATGTGTCTGGACCGCTGATGGGACCTGGGCTCCTTGGCTAACGCCATAGCCCCATTATTATCACAATACAAGGGTATTGGATCAATAATGGTTGGAACTACTCCTAGCTCCGAGACGAACTTCTTCATCCAGACGGCTTCCTTGGCGGCATCATTTGCAGCAATGTACTCAGCCTCCATCGTAGAGTCTGCAACGGTATCCTGTTTGGAACTCTTCCAACTTACAGCCCCTCCATTGAGGGTAAATACAAACCCTGAGATAGATTTGCTGTCATCCTTATCGCTCTGGAAGCTCGAATCGGTAAAGGCCTCCATTTGGAGATCTGTATTACCATACACCAAGAACAATTCTTTAGTCCTTCGCAAGTACTTAAGAATGTTCTTCACAGCCGTCCAGTGGTTCTCCCCTGGGTTGGATTGATACCTGCTTACAACACTAAGTGCATAAGCTACATCTGGGCGTGTACATAACATCGCATACATTATAGATCCTACTGCCGAAGCATAAGGTATAATGCTCATGCGAGCTCTCTCTTCATCGGTCTTTGGACAAGAATCCTTGGAGAGAGTGACTCCATGGCAAGCGGGTAAGGCACCCCGCTTGGAGTCTTCCATACTAAACCTTTTTAGGATGGTGTTGATGTACCTGGTTTAGGACAATCCCAATAACTTTTTGGATCTATCCCTATAGATCCTTATGCCCAGGATGTATGTGGCATCACCCAGATCCTTCATGGAGAACCTTAGTGATAAGAATGATTTGACCGACTGTAGTATAGGAATGTCATTTCCTATCAGAAGAATGTCATCCACGTACAATACGAGGAATGTGACAGCTCTTCCTACAGCCTTCTTATAAACACAAGGTTCATCTGGATTTTTGATGAATTCAAACTCTTTGATAACATCATCGAAACATATGTTCCAACTCCGAGATGCCTGCTTTAACCCATATATGGATTTAAGCAGTCTACATGCTTTCTCGCTGCTCCCACTGTCAATGAAGCCCTCTGGCTGATCCATATAAACGCATTCCTCTAAATCTCCATTTAGAAATGCTGTTTTAACGTCCATCTGCCAGATTTCATAGTCGTAGTGAGCAGCAATAGCAAGTAGGATCCGAATTGATTTAAGCATGGCTACGGGTGAAAAAGTTTCGTCATAGTCCAAATCTGGTCTTTGACGAAAACCTTTCGCCATAAGTCTTGCCTTATAGGTCTCTACCTGCCCATCCACACCAATCTTTCTTTTAAAGATCCATTTGCACCCTACAGGTTTTACCCCAGGGGGTACAACGTCCAAAGTCCATACTTTGTTAGTGTACATAGACTCCATTTCGGATCTCATGGCATCCAGCCACTTCACAGAGTCACCACTCGTGATAGCTTACTGAAAACTGGTAGGATCATCATCATCCATGATGCAATCTTCTCCGTCACCATCAATGAGGAAACCGTAGTACCTCTCAGGTAGGCGAGAAGTCCTACCAGACCTTCGGAGTGGCCGAGGTTCTTCAGTTTCTGTTGCAACAGCCGGTTCAACCAAATCGTCATTCGTAGTTTGTGTCTCCAGAACCTCTTCTAGATCCACTACCTTGCTATCATCTTTATCAATGAAAAAATCTTTTTACAAGAATGTGGCATACTGAGAAACAAACATCTTTTGTTCCTCTTTGTGGTAGAACAGATATCCATAAGAATTCCTTGGATATCCCACAAAGTTACACATGACTGACCGTGTCTCGAGTTTGTCCGGATTCTGCTTTTTAACATAGGCCGGGCAACCCCAAATCTTAATTCTTTTAAGAGATGGTCTCTTCCCATTCCATATCTCATATGGCGTGGTAGACACGGCTTTGGTTGGAACCCTGTTTAGCAGAAACGCTGCAGTCTCCAATGCATGCCCTCAAAACGAGACTGGTAACTCAGCGTCACTCATCATGGACCGTACCATATCTAATAGGGTCCTATTCCGTCGTTCTGACACACCGTTGTGCTGTGGTGTGTAAGGAGGAGTGAGCTAAGAGAGAATCTCATTCTCTTTTAGTAAGTTTGCAAATTCTGTACTGAGATACTCACCACCTCGATCTGATCGAAGCATCTTAATACTCAAGCCGGTTTGTTTTTCTACTTCTTGTTTATATTCAATGAATTTCTCGAAAGCTTTGGACTTGTGCTTTAATAAAAATATACGACCGAATCTTGAGAAATCGTCGGTGAATGTAATGAAGTATGAAAAACCGCCTCTAGCCTGTGTAGACATTGGCCCACATACATCACTATGTATGAGGCCAAGGAGCTGAGTAGCTCATTCTCCGTGTCCGGTAAACGGAGTTTTGGTCATTTTACCCTTGATACAAGACTGGCAAGTCGCATAAGATTTATATTCAAAAGAGTTTAAATATCCATCTTTGTGTAACTTGTTTAGTCTTGTTTCGTTAATATGACCAAGTCTACAATGCCAAAGAAAAGCTTCATTTAATTCTGAAAGTTTTCTTTTATTAGTGTGTTGTATACTGAAAACTGTGTGTTGATTTAGGACATATATTCCGTTATTAAGCGTACCATACACAACCAACATTTGATTTAGGTGAATGTTCATAACATTGTTCTGCAATACAAAATTATATCCTTCATTGTCCAACAAAGAAACGGATATTATATTACATAGCATACTTGGTACAAAATAACATGGATTCAAAATCAAAATACATCCAGATGGCAACCCCAAGTGATACTCTCCCACTGCGACTATATGTACATTGGAACCATTTCTAACGCGGAGAGTATGGTCACCTGTCTTCAAAACGTTGCTATTTCTCAGCCCCTGCATAGAATTGCAAATGTGAGAACCTGAACCGGTATCCAATACCCAGGAAGCAGAGTTTATAGAAAAACAGTTTTCAGTCACAAACGCACCTGAAGCAGAAGCATCACCATGCTTCTTCTTGAGACTTAAGTACTCCGTGTAGTTGCGCTTCCAATGTCCTGTCTTGTGGCAATGAAAACATTCGCCCTTCCCCAAGTCTCCAGCCTTGGACTTTCCCTTCCCCTTCACCTTTTTAACTCCGCCCTTAGGATTAGTGGGTTTCTTCTTTTTCTTTCCCTTGGCCTTAGCTTTCGGGCGAGAAGAAGAAGACTGTCCAATAGTCATAACGGGAGTTTTTGCTAACTTCATAGTGCTCTCTGCACTCCTTAACATATTAAGGAGTTCAGGGAGTTCCTTCTCCATGCCATGCATGTTGAAGTTCACTATGAACTGAGCAAAGGTGGAGGGGAGGGACTGCAGAATAATATCTATATATTGTTCATTGTCCATCGTCCATCCAAGGTCCTCAAGCTCTTCTATAAGGGCTATCATCTTCATAACATGGTCTCCTACTGGTGTGCCAGGGGCCATTCGCATCTGAAACAGTTTCTTTGATGCTTCGTATCGTAATACGCGGGATTGCTCTCCATACAACTCCTTTGTATGGAGAAATATGGTTTGAATGTCCATATTCTCGTGCTGCTTTTGATGTGTATTATCCATCGATTCAAGCGCGAGGCATTTGGCCGTGGCACAGTCAGCGTCCCATGTCTTGCGGACTTCAACGTCCGCAACTGAGGATTTTGGACCTGGGACGGGCGGGGCTGAAGCCGTGAGGACATATGATACTTTATCATAAGTCAAGGCGATTTTCAGATTCCTCAGCCAGTCTTTATGTAGGGTTCCTAGGCACCCTAATGAGGTCTCACAAGGCATCGAACCTGCCATAATAAAATTTTACGGGTGCCGAGAGACCCGACTACGGATCGTTTGCTAGATTTCTAGGCGAAAAAGCTAACTAGTTAACACTTAACTATGAGATACGGAAATACAACCTTTGTAGATCCGGTGCTCCACCTCCATAGCTCCGCAACGAAGTCGTCTCCGCTGTCCAAAAGGAATCCGGGCTCTAGCGTCGTCTTCGTCGGAGAATGGGCGGGCTAGGTCGTCGATGTCCAAGCCGAAGATGATCTACGTCGAGGCATCGATGAATCAAGCTCCACCTTCACCAAGTCATGAAACTTGTGAAGGAAACACACTCTACTACTTGGCAAGAGGTAGAGGATGAAGAAATAGGAAGTGGGTAGACTTTAGAATTGGATTTCTCACTCATTTCCATCACTTGCCATTGATGGGGCAAGCTTTCTTCACTTGAAGAATGAAGAAGAAGAAAGAAATATATGATAAGTTTTTTTTTAAAACAATAGAAAAATCAAAACTTATCATAATGTTAACTAGAGTCAAGTGTAGAGAATGAATCATGGTTAGTGGGAATGGTTAGGGTTAAGGATGAGATAAGAATGGTTGACTTGATCAAAGTTTCATGAAGCTTCAACTAAACTCCAAATTAAGCCACCATTCTTTTCTCCTCTTTTCCAAAATGAATAAACAAATAAATAAATGAATAAATAAAGGAAATGAATCCCTAACCATTCTTTTAACCCTGGTTTAATTCTTTGCACTTAACCAAGTAAACATGTATCATCAAACATGATACAATCAAATGCACAAAATCATATCGCATATGTAATGCGCACACCCGAGTGAGAAAATCCATTTAAAGTGAACCGATACTAGTTAATGCAAAGTAATATATCAAATATATAATTATGCATTAAATAATTAAATCAACACTTGATTCAATGACCCGGTCATGTCGCACACAACCGACTAGTATATAATGTATCGGCTTATCAAATCAACCTTTGATTCGATAACTAGGGTATATCGCATATAACCTAATCGATAAATTCATCGCGAGAATGGAATACGGTATCACATACACGCATTATTCTCGATCCCGCACATATCTCATATGCGCTCCTATTTCGTTTTGCTTGAGCCAGGAAACCTCTGTGTAGGACTCTAAAGACTCGTCAATACGCCGGCAGCAGGCGATGATCATATCAAACACCCACAAGCCGCAAGCGGTCTGCTAAACGTAACGGCCACCCGGGTATTGAGCGATCTGAAGATCGACGAGCAAGCCCGCTCACACTCCAGTGAATCCAACCAGTAACACTACCATACAGTCCGGTCTGATCGTCTGATATGTCGCATATCTCGCCTAGGGGTGGTAAACGTCAGACCCCAATAGCTCGATAAGTCGTGTCGATATGAGGTCTATAACTATTCGAGAAACTACTGGTAACACTTACCAGTAAATCTCAGCAACCCTGGCCAGGGATTTCCTGTTATAGCCAATCGAACACAGCGCAACATCAACTACCTATACCGGGAGAGACGAATCCCCTCCTATCGCTCATTGCCTCCATGTGACTCGGGACTGTACCCAAAAACCACCATTTTGCACGCCCTCTTGGACGTGGTAAGATGGAAATCAAAGCACAGTGGGAACCACACAAGACTCTATGACGATCTCGGGTCAACAGACTACTCTGTACCAGTGTCACCAGAGAACTGCCATCTGACGTGAGGTATAATACCATCTGGGAGTTCTCGGCGAGTCCGTCCAGTGTACCCAGTCTCTACTGAGCACCCGTATATCATCTCTGATGTCAAACACCAATGGATATGGGATCATCCATCGCCCATCTGTATGGGTCGAGAAGGTAGACGCTAGTCTACTCTGGTATATCGATGCCCCCTCTCGATACACCCTCGACTAGGGAATTTGAAGGATGTACTTATGGACTACCATGTCCCCACTAGTATGATCCGCATCATAGTCCAGGTAGTCAAGCACACATCCTAAGGGCTTTACCAACATGTAACAGAGAGACAATCAGTATACACGTTAAGGTAAAGGTCAACCAGATAGCATACTATCATGTCGAGCAAGAAAGTCCTCCCTATATACGTCCCAGCATCCACTACAATATACATCCTATGTACAGTAATGGCCTCTAGGGCATACATATAACTAACAATCTCCCACTTGCACTAGGGCCATCTGATAGCAGTGGTTGTAGTATCTCATACTCAACCATCCCATAAAAGTCTCTCTCTGGGAACAGGCCTTTGTGAGTGGATCCGCTGTGTTGTCCTCTGAGTCTACTCTCCAAACCTCGATCACCCTGGAGATCAACTATCTCCATGATCAAGTGATACTGCCTTAGAATATGTCTGGATCACTGATGGGACCGGCGTTCCTTGGCACAAGCCACAACTCCATTGTCACACAATGGGAGGAACATAGTTCATCTCATGAACCAATATACACCCAAACAGCCTCTTTGGTAGCATCTTAAATAGCGATGTATCAAGCCTTTATCGTCTAGTATGTCACGGTATCCAGCTTGGAACTCTTCCAACATACCGTCCCTTTACTGAGGGTAAAGACAATGCCTGTGACTGACATTCAGTCGTCTTTATCACCCTGGAACCCTTCCAGTGATTCTCCTCAGGATCGATTGACACCACCTCACTACATCTAGTGAGTTTCCTAACATCCATTTAGATCTATCTCATAGATCCAAAATCCAGGATTTAGTAGGTATCACTTTAATCCTATATGGAGAATCTTTGTGATAAGCGGAGATTGATCGAGCGTAGCATAAGAAACTCCTTTCTTATCAAGAGTATGTCATCCACGTACTCTACGAGGATCGTCACCATACTCCCTACTACCTTTTTGTATATACAAGGTTCATCTACCATTTTGATGATGTCGAACTCTTTGACCGCTTCATCAAAACAGATGTTCCAACTCCGCGATGCCTGCTTTATCAGATAAAACATCTTGCACACGTTTCCGCTGCTCCCACTGTCTACGAAGCCCTCTGGCTGTGTACTTATAGACGCTCTCTTCTAAATCATCATTTAGAAAAGCATTCAAGACACCCAACCACTAGATATCGTAGTCATGGTATGTAGCCGTGGCAAGTAAGATCTGGATGGACTTAAGCATAGTCACTTGAAAAGGTTTCATCATGATCCACGCCTGGTCACTGACGAAAAGCTTTAACAAGTCTAGCTTTGAAAGTCTCAACTTTTCCATCTACACCAAGTAATCTTCTCAAGATATACTTGCTCCTGATGGGGATTTAACCCTTCAGATATTGCAACCAAAGTCCATACTTTGTTGGTGTACATGGATTCCATCTCAGATCGCCAAGCATCCAGCCATTCTTACAGAGTCTTACTCCTGATGGCCAGCTCGAAACTAGTTGGGTCATCATCTCATGATGCAATCCTCGCTCCCACTGTCATAGAGAAATCGAAGTATCTCTCAGGTGGGTGAGGAACCCTACTAGATCGGCGGAGAGGCTGAGGTTCGTTGGTATCTACTGAATCCCTTGGTTCTATCAAATCATCTGCTGTAGTTCGTATAGCTGGAACCTTTCCAGTTCTACATTACAAACCTTGCCTCGAGCTTGTCCGGATTTTGCTTTTTGACGTAGGCCGGACAACCCCAAATCTTAACTAGCTTAAGATATGGGCTCTTCCCTTTCCATATCACATATGAAGTGGTACGCTTCTGATTTGATTGGAACCCTATTCAATAGGTATGCAGCTTCTCAAGTGCATAACTCCCAAAAGGAAATAGGTAACTCAGTAGTACTCATCCTAGAGCACACCTTATCACATAGGGTGCTATTGCTCCGCCCCGATATACCATCGTGCTATGGTGTATACGGAGGAGTAATGCTGAGAGAGAATCTCATTCTCCTTTAGAATAGTCCAGGAATTCCGTGCTCAGGTATTCTCCTCCTTGATCTCATCAAAGGACATAATACTTTTACCCGTATTCTGGTTCTCTACTTCTCGCTTATATTCTGTGAATATCTCAAAAGGTTCGGACTTGTGTTTCAACAGGAACATATGTCTGAATCTTGAGAGATTATCAGAGAATGTAATGAAGTATAAGGAACCGGTCTTGGCATGTGTAGACAGGGGACCTACATACATCAACATGTATCATCCCAAGAGTTCAGTAACCCTTTCTCTGTTTCCAGTAAACGGAGCTATGGTCATCGTATCTTTGTGACATGACTGGCGAGTTTCACAAGATGTAAATTCAAACTGATTTAAATATGCATCTATATGTAACTCTCGCTAGTCGGGTCACATTGATCTGACCTAGTCTACAATGCCTCAAGTAGGATTCGTTCATTTCTAAACTCTTCCTCTTGTGTGTGTTCTGTATACTAAGAACTGTAGTTTGATTTAGAACATCAATGCTTTTAGATAACGTGCCTGAACCGATCAACTTTTGATATAGGAAATGTTCAAAACATTATCCATCAATACAAAATTATATCCTTTCTTTTCTGATAAAGAGACTGATATGATTTTGTATATCAGGTTCGGTATCTAATAACATTCGTTCAGAATCAATGTATTGGTAATACAGGGTGACAGTGACCAACAGACTGTTGCGCCACGACAGCGCCCCGGCCGTCTTACTCGAGGCCAAATTGCGGAATCAAAATTTTTCCTTGCTCGGAAACCGGCGCTACCGCGGACAAAGAAAACCCGGATCGTTAACCATTAACCTACGCTAGCTAACAAGAGATGGGAAAAGAAGTATACCGAGTGATCCGAGTCCTCCGGTCTTCTTGTCATCGTCCCGATCTCCCGCGGAAAGTGTAGTCTCCATATCGTCGCCTCCTCGCCGGAAAGGGCACCACATCGCCTTCGTCTTTTACGGGCTCCCGCCTCAATACCGAGGCAACTCGAGCATGAAGCCAGCAACTCGACATGCTCAAGATATGCTGTAGAATGTGTAGTAGATCATGCTAGTCTCATTTGGGGTTTGTTGTTGCCTTGATGGAGGAATGGGGTTAGGAAAAATGGTGCTTTCATTTTTCCAAAACAAGAAGAAGAAGGAGATGATGAATTCCTCACATAACCAAGATGAACTCTCTCATTCTTTTCTTTCTCTCAAGTGTTCTTTCTTTCATCAAGTGAGAATGATTATTATGGTGGAGGAATGAGAATACTAACCATAAGAAGGGAGGTGAGTGTAGGATCAATCAAGAGGTGACCACATCAAGAGACAAGAAAACATGAACCATGCTTCACACTATTCAACCCATAACCATTCATATCACTCAATTCAAAAGCATGGAGCAAAGATATGAAAGCTATCATAATCAAACAATATGCAAAGAAACCCCTCCACAAAGTGTTATTTGCAAAACTGCAAATAACCCCCTCCATCGGAAAAGTCCGGCCGGGAAAGAACAAAGGAAAACCGGCCGGAACGGAATGCAAACTGGCAACTCCAGAAAACTGGTCCCGTAATAAATTACAGGAAAACCCCAATACTGTGCATACACACCCGCATCTGTATTCCGTCCAGATACAAATGCAATGAGACAAAATCTACACTGTACTAAACTAGTACCGGCTTAAACCAAAGCCGGCTAGTAAAAAAAAACGTTCGATCCTGATCCGTGCAATACCGCACGTATCTGATCGAACCCTGCCATATATATCCATACGGCCACTAGTACAAAACTGTCCGATCCTGATCCGCGCAATACCGCACGTATCTGATCGGACCCTGCCATATCTCCATACGGCCTCTACAGCGTTTCGCCCGAAAGCTGAGTAACTGAAAGTGTGGTGGACTCTAAAGACTCGTCAATACTATGGCTGTGGATTTAACCACTAGCACGTCAGAGGTATTAGCCAATACGTGACGGGCCACCAGCTATTGACCAAAAGGGACGTCGATGAGGAAGCTCACCCCGACACCCAACTGAGCCTGTCAGTGACAATATCCGTATAGTCCGGTCCGTTCATCTATGAGTATCGCATGGCGGGCCTAGGGGGTTGGTGAAAGTCAGACCCCCAAAAGCGGTACAAGTCGTGTCGGAGCGTAGCCCAGAACGCCCTGAGATACTACTGGAATACCTACCAGTAAATCTCCTGCCTCGGCCGAGGGCTTTGCGTAATGGCTCTCCTAGACACAGCGCGACCTCACCCCCAATACCGGGAGAGACGAACCCCTGCAGATCCGCTCACTGCCTCCATGTGGCTCGGGACTGTACCCAACTAAAACCTGTTTGCACGACTCCTTTGAGCCGTGGTAGGGTAGTAATCAAAGCACAGTGGGAACTCACACGAGACAAATGACGATCCTCAGGTCGATGAACTAACCTGTACACATGTCACCAGGGAACTGCTATCTGACGTCAGGTATAAGACCAACTAGCAGGTTCCCGGCGAGTCCTGTCCGGTGTACTCATAACCCAATGAGCACCTGTATACATCTTAGGTGAACCAACTGACACCAGTGGCTTGTGAGACCGGCCACCGCCCCTCGTCGGGGTCTCGACTGTATACACTAGTCTACTAATGGAGTATCGATGCCCTGTCTCGAAACTCCTACGACTAGGGACCTTTTAAGGATGTGCATATAGACCCCAGCTCCCACGTATATGATCGCCATCATACTGCTGGTCGTCAAGCAAGAATCCTAGGGGCTCTATCAACGTGTAATAGCGACATGTCAGGTCACCTAAAGCAGTACACGATGATAAAGATAAACCAGATAGCATACTATCATCTCGAGTAAGACTGTCCTACCGGGATAGGTCCTCCCTCAATCATTACAATCACGTACCTGTGACCTAATAATTGACTCTGAGGGCACTATCTCCAACAATCTCCCACTTGCACTCAAGGCTAATTATTGCGATGTCGCATACTCACAGCCCGTGTGATACCGAACACCCAACTCCTCTACTAGTCAGTCTCACAAAGCTCGTTTGCGAAACTATTGCGTTCGAGGAATAGCCTCAGTGAGTGGATCCGCTTTGATGTTTCTTTCTATGTCTCTCTATATCTCAAGTTCGCGGAGAAAACCATCTCCCGAAATGAGCAATACCTGTCTTAGAATATGTCTGGATGTCTGATGGGACCTAGCTCATAAATGAACTCCAAATCCAAACTTCTTAGACTGTATCAACTGAACTTAATCAGTATCCTGCGCCATGCCACCCTCAGTATTGCGTTGGACCACCTGTCCAAAATACTGCCCTTCGTCAGAAGGAAAACTATAACTCTGACGATCACCCTGTCGTCCATGTCACCTTGGAAGCCTGGAGTGATAACCGTCTCCTAAAGGAGGCAGCCGTTATCATATCCCTAGAACATTCACTTATGTCCTAAAACTGCTTCCGACTGTTTCTCCAGGATTGGATCAATGTCAACTTATTGCATATAGTGCAAGAACAACATCTGGTGTGGTACTTGACATCTCACGATTGACTCAATTGCCTGAGCAAGTGATCTGCCAATCATGCCCGTCCCTCTCCCCTTTAGTCTGTAAGACACCTTTGGAGAGGGTGACTCCATTACCTGCAGGTACACTACCGTGCCAGGAGTCGTCCACCCTAAATACTCTTAGAATGCTGTCAAGTACCCTGATTGGGAAACCACCCAAATCTAGATCTAAAACCATAGATCTAGTAACCAGTATGTCTGATATAATACCCAATTCCTATGTGGAGAAACAACTGTGTGACGACCAAAGTATAACCGATCGTAGTATAGGAGTTTCCTTTCCTACTCTGTGTATATCATCCAAATACCAGGATATCACACCCTACTACCTTCTCAACAGATACATCCCCTTTTCTGATGAAGTCAAACCCATGACTGTCACATCAGAAATAGATGATCTATCTCCGCTACATCTGCTCTAGTCTATAAATAGACATAAGCTCCCTGTCCACCAATGCTTCCGCTGCTCCCTCTGATTACGACAACCCTCTGGCAGAGTCATATAGACGTACACTTCTAAAACTAGTTTAGAACGACGCTATACTCATCCTCCCGCCGGGTCTCGTAACCTGGAACAACAGCAATGGCAATTGTGGGTAAACAAGAACTTCCCTGTCGCCGTCCTTGAGGCTACCGTAGTGCCTCTCGGGTGCCTGAAGTTACCCACCTTATCTGCGGAGTGGCCAATGGAATGTCAATCCAGATTGAATCTTTAGGTTCCTTATCAAATCTTCAGTAATCGTTTGTGGTTCTGGAATCACTTCCAGTTCTACCATACTCCCACTACTGTTTTCTGAAAAAATCCATTTTTAATAAAACTGTGGCGAGTCTAGAACAATATCGCTATTGTTCATCCAGATGGTAGAAAGTCAACCCTCGTCATAGCCTGGGTCAACCCACAAACAGCCATTACAGAAACGTGCCTCGAGTTATCCAGTGTCTGGTTTTAATCATAAACCGGACAACTCCCCGTACCTTAACATCGTTAAGATATGAACTGTTCTATATCCAATATAGAAACAGAGGCACTGATTTAATTGAACCAGATTCAAATCATGCAGCTGTCCCCAGCGCATGTCAACTAAATGGAAGGAGGCCGATCAGCGTTACTCAACTTAGGAATACTTCCAATTATGAGTAACCTGAAAGAGAAGCAAGATCTCTTTATCATTACTATCAACTGAATACCATACACAAGTATCTACATCTTCGATCTCTTTGAAGAATCCCGATACTTGCTATACCTGGTTCTCTACTCTATTCAAATACCTATAACTTCTCCAAATTCGGACCCTGTGTTTCCACGAAACACCTGTCTAAAAATTAGAGAAGTCATAAGTAAACTGAATGTTGTACGAGGACCAACCCCTCTGTCCTGATGGACCCTGGACAACATACAATACTCTGTATAAGTCCCTTGAGTCTGATAACTCATTCACTGTGTGTCGTAGGTTGAAAACTGTACTTATGGTTAAGAAGAATTACACCGCTGTTTAATGCTCCTTACCTAACCATCCACTGATATAGGTAAATGCCGTAGACATAATTTCAGAAAGGTATATCTCACTCTATGAAAATAGACGTACAGATATATCAATTTGAAATTGGTGCATAACAGCGGATATTCAAAACCAAATATTTGCCGACCGGCAAACAGCCCAGGTGATTTCCTCAAATATCACCGATTACAACGAATCCCGATATAATGAGGATGATCACCCAATTCCCAATAACCTACTCCCACTCATCATCTGTAAAACCATACAGATGTGAGAATCATACCTGGTAAATACATACCCTGGAGTAAGCATCTAATCGGGAAATCAGTTTTCTTTTAACAGTACACAGTGAAACTGAAACATTGAAATGTTTCGGTGGGGTATTCCGGTATTCTTAGTAATGCCTCTTCCATTATCCAAATTCACAACTGTAACCGTATAATTCTTTGCCACCTCTCCAAATCCCTTCATATGTCTTTAGTCTTTACCTTCTGTACACCCCTTAAGCCAAATGGTTTTCTTCCTTCCCTACCGTTCGGCACCAGCCTATGGTTTGGAAGAAGACTATCCAATAAGCATAATGGGTGTACTGTCCCAATCCTAGGAACACTCGCAACACGAGAGAAGGTGAAGATAAAAGACACCTGAATGTACTTTATTCCTATTTCTCCTGAACCAGGATCCATCCCCGAACTGGAACAAGTTCCTTTCGAGTTCGTATATAACCATACGATGGATTATCCAATAAAATGGGATCTTCGTAGTGATACGGAGTGTCCTGGAGAAATACAAAGGTGATTTAGGATTTGGCGAAGAAATACTTGGTTTGGTCGTGAATATCAGTCGCAATTTACTTTGCCCTCCTACTAATCCCTTTATTTGTCTTAACTTAATACCTTCTGCACACCATCGTTATGCTAATTGGTTTCCTTCATTCCCTACCGGTCGGCACCAGCCTAAGGTTTGGAAGAAGACTATCCAATTTGCGTAATAGGTGTACTATCTCCTAAACCAAGGAGTACTCGCAACGAGAGAAGGTGAAAAGAAAAGACAACTGAATAATCCTATTCGTTTTCTCCAGAACCAGAAACCATCCTCGAAGTCCTTCGAGTTCGTATATAACCATACGATGGTTTTGTCCAATGGAAGTGGACGTTCGTAGTAATACGGGGTGTCCTGGAGAAAAGGGTAAAAGTAGGAGTGGCAATGAGGTCTGCAACTCTGACAATTCATAAGCCAGTGTTAAGAAGGTTCGGTCGACTTGGTCACTGAGTCATAGTCCAGGGTCAGGTCAATGGTCGCTGCCAGAGAGAGAGAAAAGAAACACTCAGCGTGCACTCTATCCTAGATCAGAATGGTTATCACTTTGTCTAATCTGGAAACCTCCCACTGTACCTCAAATTCTCCTCCAAACCTAAAAGAAGAATTAGTCGGGGTCACCCGAGGAGTAAACTAACTCATCAGTGGGAATCGGGATCCAACTCTCATCGCATGACAACGTGACGGAATCCGCTCACGGTATCACACTCCAGAAGGTATGCGCATATCTGGCAAGTTTCAGTACTTTTGAAACTCCCGATGTGATTTCTGCCCCATGCTCTTATGACCTTGGCGTGAGGTCAAAATATCATAAGTCACATGTCAAGTTCTGCCCATCATTATCCAGGTTAATTTGAATCCACCCGTACATACCCTTGACGTAGGCCAAAATAGTAGTACGACTGTCCCAAACCAACGCATCTATCTATGCAACAGATAAATACCCGGCAGCTACCAAACACTATGCCTTGGCGTGAGGTCAAAATACATAGCTTGAATACTACCGAATATTTAACTGAAATGATGGAGGGCTACGAATGGTTTCTGGCGAAAACCTTTAACGTAATGAACTTGATATCGTTGAAGGAACGGATAGCTTTTTAGAAATATAGTGACGAAAACCGTTGCTAAAGAGGTCACTCCCGGTGAAGGGATCTCGGCTCTTTCCCCGTAGAATGGGGTGCAGGATATTCCAAATGAATACCGCGATGCAAAGCAAAAGCAATCGGCTATAGTGAAGTTAATGCCCTGACGCAAACTTTTTGTCCAAGGGGTCACTCCCGGTGAAAGGATCTCGGCCCTTGCCTCGTCGACTGAGGAGCAGGATATTCCAAATGAATACCACGATGCAAAACAAAAGTAAACGTCCTTGCAATAACAGCTTTTGAAAAAGTGTTCCAACAACATCAGATTAGGTTTGTTTTTAAGTTGCATTGATCCGAATCAATGCAGTCCCATCAATTGATCACACCACAAAGAACGAAAATATACTGACGTACGTATATGCCATCCGCATTTGCCACTGGGTCCCGTCATCACCCGTTAGGTTAGCTAACTAACGGCAGAGCGGGGACTGGACTAGCACGGATGTAAAGCATATACAACATCTACTAATATATATACCAATATATAGTATTTCGCTCAAGGCGTGAATAAAATGCAACATCACAGAAATGTACAGCATCACAGAACAATACAGATATCTGAAAGCCCCGGGTTTCACAGAGCCGCTGCTGAAACCCGACGTTCCCCTGGTCGTGTGGATAGCCTGTGCAATGAAATCCTAGACCCCTACGGGCGCGGCAAGTCACCCGCCAAAACCTGAAGCGAGGCAGCCCCCTTCAGTACCGTGAATGGACCACCCAGCACTTCACGGAATCCGGTAACTTGGGCACCCCTCCTGGGTCAACCTGTACCCCCTACGAGTGCGGCGAATAGCCCGCCAATCCTGGACTGAAGCCCCCTCCGTCTCAATGCCCTGAGATGCGGGCCCGATGCCCTCCAGAACCCGGCTATCCGTGCACCCCACCGCGGGGCAAACCTAGTACAGAATGTAAAATATACATACACCGGGTACATCGACCGCAACCAGGTCGTGCCCCAAAAGAATAATACATACAGGCAGTGACGGCAGTCCACATGTCGGACGCTCGCCCCGCAAAATCAAATGTACATAATACAATAAAGCTGTACTAGCATTGCATCCAGGCTATCCCCCACGACCGATCCGCAACAACACAGCAAATACATAGAACATCAACGTGAAGGTCACGTTCGCAAATCCGTCTAACCGGGCTATAGCAGTTAGACCGGATTTACCGATCGAGTGACATTCACGGTCGCAGATATAATGTAAATACTGTGAAAAATGTGTTTAAAATTTTCCGATTGATCAAACATTAACAAGTGGGCCCCCAAACAAAACTGTAGCAACCACAGAAAACCTGGGCCCAATTTTAATATCCCAAAAGCCCAATTTTAAGCCCATAAGCCCACTGCAAAAAACTAATAACACGATCCCACACTTCAGCGGCGGAAGCGCGGCTAAAAGGGTATTTTCGCCGCCCTTCCGCGGCCGTACGGAGCTATCGTCTCACCAAATTTTGTCAGTGTTCTTAGAACTCCCTGCACATCATTCTGAGACCACCTGAAAAATTTTTAGACTCCAAAAAATTTCGACAGAAACTGATGTGCAATAAAAAAACGGTTTTTGGAAATTTCGGTCGATCGGAAACGCAAACACATCAAACGAAGCTAGGTAAGGTTAATGGCGTGGCTCTGATACCATGTTGCGCCACGACAGCGCCCCGGCCATCTTACTCGAGGCCAAATTGCGGAATCAAAATTTTTCCTTGCTCGGAAACCGGCGCTACCGCGGACAAAGAAAACCCGGATCGTTAACCATTAACCTACGCTAGCTAACAAGAGATGGGAAAAGAAGTATACCGAGTGATCCGAGTCCTCCGGTCTTCTTGTCATCGTCCCGATCTCCCGCGGAGAGTGTAGTCTCCATATCGTCGCCTCCTCGCCGGAAAGGGCACCACATCGCCTTCGTCTTTTACGGGCTCCCGCCTCAATACCGAGGCAACTCGAGCATGAAGCCGGCAACTCGACATGCTCAAGATATGCTGTAGAATGTGTAGTAGATCATGCTAGTCTCATTTGGGGTTTGTTGTTGCCTTGATGGAGGAATGGGGTTAGGAAAAATGGTGCTTTCATTTTTCCAAAACAAGAAGAAGAAGGAGATGATGAATTCCTCACATAACCAAGATGAACTCTCTCATTCTTTTCTTTCTCTCAAGTGTTCTTTCTTTCATCAAGTGAGAATGATTATTATGGTGGAGGAATGAGAATACTAACCATAAGAAGGGAGGTGAGTGTAGGATCAATCAAGAGGTGACCACATTAAGAGACAAGAAAACATGAACCATGCTTCACACTATTCAACCCATAACCATTCATATCACTCAATTCAAAAGCATGGAGCAAAGATATGAAAGCTATCATAATCAAACAATATGTAAAGAAACCCCTCCACAAAGTGTTATTTGCAAAACTGCAAATAACCCCCTCCATCGGAAAAGTCCGGCCGGGAAAGAACAAAGGAAAACCGGCCGGAACGGAATGCAAACTGGCAACTCCAGAAAACTGGTCCCGTAATAAATTACAGGAAAACCCCAATACTGTGCATACACACCCGCATCTGTATTCCGTCCAGATACAAATGCAATGAGACAAAATCTACACTGTACTAAACTAGTACCGGCTTAAACCAAAGCCGGCTAGTAAAAAAAAACGTTCGATCCTGATCCGTGCAATACCGCACGTATCTGATCGAACCCTGCCATATATATCCATACGGCCACTAGTACAAAACTGTCCGATCCTGATCCGCGCAATACCGCACGTATCTGATCGGACCCTGCCATATCTCCATACGGCCTCTACAGCGTTTCGCCCGAAAGCTGAGTAACTGAAAGTGTGGTGGACTCTAAAGACTCGTCAATACTATGGCTGTGGATTTAACCACTAGCACGTCAGAGGTATTAGCCAATACGTGACGGGCCACCAGCTATTGACCAAAAGGGACGTCGATGAGGAAGCTCACCCCGACACCCAACTGAGCCTGTCAGTGACAATATCCGTATAGTCCGGTCCGTTCGTCTATGAGTATCGCATGGCGGGCCTAGGGGGTTGGTGAAAGTCAGACCCCCAAAAGCGGTACAAGTCGTGTCGGAGCGTAGCCCAGAACGCCCTGAGATACTACTGGAATACCTACCAGTAAATCTCCTGCCTCGGCCGAGGGCTTTGCGTAATGGCTCTCCTAGACACAGCGCGACCTCACCCCCAATACCGGGAGAGACGAACCCCTGCAGATCCGCTCACTGCCTCCATGTGGCTCGGGACTGTACCCAACTAAAACCTGTTTGCACGACTCCTTTGAGCCGTGGTAGGGTAGTAATCAAAGCACAGTGGGAACTCACACGAGACAAATGACGATCCTCAGGTCGATGAACTAACCTGTACACATGTCACCAGGGAACTGCTATCTGACGTCAGGTATAAGACCAACTAGCAGGTTCCCGGCGAGTCCTGTCCGGTGTACTCATAACCCAATGAGCACCTGTATACATCTTAGGTGAACCAACTGACACCAGTGGCTTGTGAGACCGGCCACCGCCCCTCGTCGGGGTCTCGACTGTATACACTAGTCTACTAATGGAGTATCGATGCCCTGTCTCGAAACTCCTACGACTAGGGACCTTTTAAGGATGTGCATATAGACCCCAGCTCCCACGTATATGATCGCCATCATACTGCTGGTCGTCAAGCAAGAATCCTAGGGGCTCTATCAACGTGTAATAGCGACATGTCAGGTCACCTAAAGCAGTACACGATGATAAAGATAAACCAGATAGCATACTATCATCTCGAGTAAGACTGTCCTACCGGGATAGGTCCTCCCTCAATCATTACAATCACGTACCTGTGACCTAATAATTGACTCTGAGGGCACTATCTCCAACACAGACTTGGCTGCAACACTTGCCCCGTTTTCTGTCTCATGAAACTTATCACCCTTTCTCAGTTCTCTACCTATCTGTAGCCCTATGTAACAGATTACATATCTGGGATCCTGATCTGGTATCACATACCCAGGACGTAAAGGATACTGAGAAACAGTTCTGTATAATGAACACACCCGAAGATGATGCATCAACATGCACTCTCTTCGTTTGGGCGGCACGGGAATTCTGGTAATCCCCAATTTCCTGCTCTATCTTATAACAATTATAAGTTGGAGCGGGACCAACGTTCCCCAGCTCAGTATAACAAGCGGGTTCGGTCAATATTCCGTATTATTATCTTGATTAAGGCGTGATATGGTCGCTACCTGGAGAGAGAGAGAAGAAAACACTCAGCGTGCGCTCTGTCAAGAATAGATTGGTTATTAATTTATCTAATCAGGATGGCTCCCACTGCTTTTTATCAAATCTTCCTTCAAACCCTAAAAGGAAAAGACTAGCCGGGATTAATTACACACTACAAGTTCGCCAATCTTTCAGCCAGGCCAGTGTCGGTACTTTGAGGGAGGTCCCCCGTGCTTTCGCACGAACCTAATTAATGTAAACCTCGTTTTCCCAGAGGCGTAACCCCGTTGACACCTTTCTAGACACCTACTTGATCGGCTAATTGTAATGTATAAAACTCTCCCAGGAGTAACACTTACTCGCAGCGGGTATCGGGATCCAACTATCTCATAGAAGGTATGCAATCTCATTGCAAATCTCAACACTTGAAATTCCCGATAATATTTTGCCCCTAACGTGCTATGACCTTGACGAAAGCCAACAAACCATAGCCCGCTAGTCAAGTTCAACCCGTACATTTCTTGATCGAATTAAACCCACCTGCACGACCCTTGACGAAAGCCAACAAAGCCGCACGACTACCCTAATCCAATCGCATCGTATGCTGGCAGATAAGCAGCATATAGCTACCGCACACTGCATCTTGACGAAAGCCAACAAATGCAGCACGAATACTATATACAACTTATCTGAAATGACGGAGGGCTACGACAGGTTTTTCTGAAAACCAATTGCGTAATGAACTTGATATCGCTGTAGAATCAAATGAATTTTAAAATGGAGTGCTTTTGAGGCTTTTCTAGTTTTGCTAAAGGAGTCACTCCCGGTGAAGGGATCGTCGGTCCTTTCCTCGTCGAATGAGGTGCGGGATATATCATATATATCGCTGTGCAAAGAAAAAACACTTAAAAGCAATCAAAAACAAACCGAGTGTGTAGCATCTGCCAGTTATTGCTAAAGGAGTCACTCCCGGTGAAGGGATCTCGGTCCTTTCCTCATCGAATAAGGTGCAGGATATATCACATATACCGCTGTGCAAAGCAAGAACTGTAGCTACCTGTTTTATTTTGAAATTCGATTCTACAACATCTTAGGTTTCTTTTATTTCATTAATCATATTAATGAAGTCCCATCATTTAAATACCTAAACATCACAGATAAATACGACGTACACTTATGCCATCCGCATTCGCCTCGATGTCCCCTCGTGCACCGTTAGGTTAGGTAACTAACGGCAGAGCGGGGCAGGGCTAGCGCGGGTGTAAAACATAAGTAACGTCTATATAATATATCATATATACTATATACTGTATCTATCACAGAACATCACATGATCACATCACAGATATCGCAGCAGAAGAAACATATGAAATATTGGATATACTAGGACGTCCGTGTTTTCAATACGAGCCAGTAAAAAACACGGATTCCACGGTCGTGATGAATAGCCAAACCCACACCCCTAGACCCCTACGAGAGCGGCAAGTAACCCTACCAATTCTAGAGTTAGGAGACCCGGACTCGACTCCTCGAGTTGGTCTCCCACTGGACTCCAGAACCCGGTTACTTGTGCCCTCCTCCTTGGGTCTATCCTAGTGCGGAAAAGTAAATAATATACAAAAGGTGACTACTTCCGCAACCTGGAAGCGCCCCAATAAAAGAATATTACATACAAGTTTTTACATGAATGAAAATGAAAAACACTCATCTCACATAAAAACCCCCGGCTATTCAAACACGACGATCCAAAATAACATATCCAGCAACACATAACATCACATGTCATCAACGTAAGTAAATATGCGCATCCTAATTGTCATTGACATATAGCAACGAAACCGGCGATATCACATATTACACTTACGGTCACAGAAAAGAAAGTGTAAAACTACAACAGTTGGAATCCGCAATCTCTTTAGACATCACATGCCTAATCAAATGAATTACTTAGACATCGCATGCCTAACAATTATAAACCCCGCATTTTAGTCTCATTATCGAAAACACTTTTCAATATCAAGTCGGGCAATTCAACAAGATTCCTGACATCCTGATCGAATGCTCGTCGCAAACTTCAGTAGGCGGCCGCACCCCAGATACCGTCGACGAAGTGCACCAAGGCGGAACACCGCTACCGCGAGCACCCGAACGGATGCTTTCGGCGACGGGGTTCTCCTACAGTCACTTGGTCGGGGCTATGGAGTGAGGCTGTCTATTAAGTTTACCCGGCGAGTATCCGCGTACGCTACGTGATTGCGACGGACTTTTGATCACATCAAAATTCCGTGGCAACCGATCAAGTGAGACTAAAGTGCTATGTTTATAACATTCATTTAGTTATCTCATAACTATTTGTGAATTCCAATTATTGTATCCCATTCCAGATAAATAGAAAATGTTAAACTTTTCGATTGAACATTCGAACACCCAAGTTTTCCCGATACAGATCAACACATGAAATAAGTCTAATAACATTCAGTTCGTGCCTCAGTAGCAACGGTCCAGCCGTAGAAGGGTCAAGCCAACGCCTCACATGTGGCACGCCGTACTTGTAAGCCCGCGGGGGCGCCCCGGCCGTCGATCCGACGCCGGAAACGCGGAAAACAAAAACTTTGCGAACTTTGCAAAACGGCACCGCCGCGGACTTTTCACCCGGATCGGGCCATTAACCTAGCTAGCTAGCAAAATAGAAAAGAGTAGAGATGCTATACCAAGCGATCCGTGTCCTTCGGTCTTCGTCTCCACTCCGATCTCCCGCGGAATCTCCGTCACCTCCTCGCTCGTCGGAAAGGGCACCACGTAGCCGGAATCTTTTACGGGCTCCCGCCTCTTGACCGAGGCAACTCGGGCGCGAAGTTGGCTAGCCGACGCGTCCAAGACTTGCTATAGAAATAGTGTAGAAGGTTATCTCTTTGGGGTTTATGAGGTTGCCATGGTTGGAGGAATTTTAGCACAAGGATATTCATGGAGGCTTGAGGGAATAATGGAGCATGCTTGAAAAATGAGCTCGGCCCTTGCAAATTAGCTCACTGGAAAAAATGAATATATGAAGCAAACTCACTCACTTGAAAACCATATATAAATTAATCCCCAAAGGAACCTCTCTCACTCAAAAAAAATCAGCCCCTGCACTCCCATTGTTGCTCACTGGAAACAAATGGATGGAATGCATAATTAAAACCATGAAGGAATTAATCCCTCATCACAACTAAAAACACTAGCACACACACAATCATCTCTCTCCCTCACTCAAGTGGCCGGCCCCACTCCAAACCCAAACAGTGGCCGGCCCAAGAAGGAATAGGTGGGAAAAAGAATATGATTAATTAAGAAATGAAAAGATAATGATCAAAAACACATCCACTTCAAATCCATTTCTAATCTAATCAAATCTCATAAATGCAAGAGAATGACCAAAAAGGAATATCATGATGAAGAGGATAATCATAATCCACACTCATGCAAAGAAACCCCTCACAAAATGTTAATTGCAAACTTGCAATTAACACCCTCCAACGAAAAGTCCGACCGGGAAGGAAAAAGAGAAAACCGGCCGGAACGGAATGCAAACTGGCAACCCCGGAAAACCGATCCCGTAATAAATTACAGGAAAACCCCGCTACTGCAAATACATGCCCGTATTTGTATTCCCACTGAACACAAATGCAAAGAGACAAAACTACACTATCAAATACTAGTATCCGGCTTAAGCCAAAGCCGGCTAGTAAAAACTGTCCGATCACGATCCGTGCAATACCGCACGTATCTGATCGAACCCTGCCATATCTCCATACGGCCTCTACAGCGTTTCGCCCGAAACTTGAGTAACTGTCTGTGTGGTGGACTCTAAAGACTCGTCAATACTATGGCTGTGGATTTAACCACTAGCACGTCAGAGGTATTAGCCATACGTGACGGGCCACCAGCTATCGACCAAAAGGGACGCCGATGAGCGAACTCATCCTGACACCCTACTGAGCCTGTCAGTGACAATATCCGTACAGTCCGGTCCGTTCGTCTATGAGTATCGCATGGCGGGCCTAGGGGGTTGGTAAAAGTCAGACCCCCAAAAGCGGTACAAGTCGTGTCGGAGTGTAGCCCAGAACACCCTGAGATACTACTGGAATACCTACCAGCAAATCTCCTGCCTTGGCCAAGGACTTTTCATGTTCTGGCTCTCCTAGACACAGCACGACCTCACCCCCAATACCGGGAGAGACGAACCCCTGCAGATCCGCTCACTGCCTCCATGTGGCTCGGGACTGTACCCAACTAAAACCTGTTTGCACGACTCCTTTGAGCCGTGGTAGGGTAGTAATCAAAGTACAGTGGGAACTCACACGAGACAAATGACGATCCCAGGTCGATGAACTAACCTGTACACATGTCACCTGGGAACTGCTATCTGACGTCTGGTATAATCCCAACTAGCAGGTTCCCGGCGAGTCCTGTCCGGTGTACTCATAACCCAATGAGCACCTGTATACATCTTAGGTGAACCAACTGACACCAGTGGCTTGTGAGACCGGCCACCGCCCCTCGTCGGGGTCTCAACTGTATACACTAGTCTACTGTGGAGAATCGATGCCCTGTCTCGAAACTCCCACGACTAGGGACCATTTAAGGATGTGCTTATAGACCCCAGCTCCCACTTATATGATCGCCCTCATACTGCTGGAAGTCAAGCAAGAATCCAAGGGCTTTATCAACGTGTAATAGCGACTCGTAAGGTCACCTAAAGCAGTACACGATGATAAAGATAAACCAGATAGCATACTATCATCTCGAGTAAGACTGTCCTACCGGGATAGGTCCTCCCCTCAATCATTGAAATCACGTGCCTGTGACCCAATAATTGACTCTGAGGGCACTATCTCCAACAATCTCCCACTTGCACTCGAGGCTAATTATTGCGATGTCACATACTCACAGCCCGTGTGATACCGAACACCCAACTCCTCTACTAGTCAGTCTCACAAAGCTCGTTTGCGAGACTATTGCGTTCGAGGAATAGCCTCAGTGAGTGGATCCGCTTTGATGTTTCTTTCTATGTCTCTCTAAATCTCAAGTTCGCGGAGAAAGCCATCTCCCGAAATGAGCAATACCTGTCCTAGAATGTCTGGATGTCTGATGGGACCTAGCTCATAAATGAACTCCAAATCCAAACTTCTTAGACTGTATCGTCAACTGAACTTAATCAGTATCCTGCGCCATACCTCCCTCAGTTTCCACCTGGACCACCTGTCCAAAATACTGCCCCTCGTTAGAGGAAAAACTATAACTCTGACAGCCACTCTGCCATCCAGGTCACCTTGGAAGCCTGGAATGATAACCGTCTCCTAAAGGAGGCTTCCGTTATCATATCCCTAGAACATTCACTTATGTTCTAAAACTGCTTCCGACTCTTTCTCCAGGATTGGATCAATATCAACTTATTGCACCTACTGCAAGAACAACATCTGGTGTGGTACTTGACATCTCATGATTGACTCAATTGCCTAAGCAAGTGATCTGTCAATCATGCGTATCCCTCTCCTCTTTAGTCTGCAAGACACCTTTAGAGAGGGTGACTCCATTACCTGCAGGTACACTACCGTGCCAGGAGTCGTCCATTCTAAATACTCATAGAATGCGGTCAAAGTACCCAGATTGGGAAACCACCCAAATCTAGATCTAAAACCATAAATCTAGTAACCAGAATGTCTGATATAATATCCAAGTCCTATGTGGAGAAAACACCGTGTGACGACCAAAGTATAACCAATCGTAGTATAGGAATATCACTTCCTACTCTGTGTATGTCATCAAACACCAGGACATCACACCCTACTACCTTCTTAACAGATCCATCCTCTATTCTGATGAAGTCAAACCTATGACTGTCACATCAGAAATAGATGATCTATCTCCACTATATCTGCTTTAGTCTATAAATAGACATAAGCTTGATATCCACCAATGCTTCTGCTGCTCCCACTGACTACGACAACCCTCTGGCAGAGTCATATACACGTACACTTCTAAAGCAAGTTTAGAACGACGCTATACTCATCCTCCCGCCGGGTCTCGCAGCCTGGAACAACAGCAATGGCAAGTGTGGGTAAACAAGAACCTCTCTGCCACCGTCCTTGAGCATACCGAAGTACCTCTCGGGTGCCTGAGGTTACCCACCTTATCTGCGGAGTGGCCAATGGAATGTCAAACCAGATTGAATCTTGCAGCTGTCTCCAGTGCATGTCAACTAAATGGAAGGAGGCCGATCAGCGTTACTCAACTTAGGAATACTTCCAATTATGAGTAACCTGAAAGAGAAGCTAGTTCTCTTAATCATTACTATCAACTGAATACCATTCACAAGTATCTACATCTTCGATCACCTTGAAGAATCCCGATACTTGCAACACCTGGTTCTCTACTTTACTCTTATACCTATAACTCCTCAAAACTTAGACCCTGTGTTTCTACGAAACACATGTCTAAGAACTAGAGAAGTTAAAAGTAAACAGAATATAGTACGAGGACCAACCCCTCTGTCCTAATGGACACTGGACAATATACAATACTCTGTATAAGTCCGCTGAGTCTGGTGACTCATTCACTGTGTGTCGTAGGTTGAAAACTGTACTTTTGGTTAAGAAGAATTACACCGCTGTTCAATGCTCCTTACCTAACCATCCACTGGTATAGGTAAATGTCATAAACATAATTTCAAAAAGATATGTCTCACTCTATAAAAATAGACGTACAGATATATCAATTTGAAATTGGTGCACAACAACGGATATTCAAAACCAAATATTTGCCGACCGGCAAACAACCCAGGTGGCTTCCTCAAATATCACCAATTACAACGAATCCCGATATAATGAGGATGGTCACCTAATTCCCAATAACTTACTTCCCTTCATCATCTGTAAAACCATACAGATGTGAGACTCATACCTGGTAAATACATACCCTGGAGCAAGTGCCTAATTGGGAAATCAGTTTTCTTTTAACAGTACACAGTGAAACTGAAACATTGAAATGTTTCGATGGGGTATCCTGGTATTCTTAGTAATGCCTCTTCCATTATCCAGATTCACAACTATAACCGTATAATTCTTTGCCATCTTTCCAAATCCCTTTACATGTCTTTAGTCATTACCTTCTGTACACCCCTTTAGGCCAAATGGTTTTCTTCGTTCCCTACCGTTCGGCACCAGCCTATGGTTTGGAAGAAGACTATCCAATAAGCATAATGGGTGTACTGTCCTAGTCCTAGGAGCACTCGCAATGCGAGAGAAGGTGAGGATAAAAGACAACCGAATGAACTTAATTCATAGGTGATTTAGGATTGACAAAGAAGTACATGGTTTGGTCGTGAATAGCAGCCGCAATTTACTTTGCCCTCTTACTAATCCCTTGCTTTGTCTGAACTTAATACCTTCTGTACACCGTTTAGGCTAATTGGTTTTCTTCATTCCCTACCGGTCGGCACCAGCCTAGGATCTGGAAGAAGACTATCCAATTTGCGTAATAGGTGTACTACTCCTAAACCAAGGAGTACTCACAACCTGAGAGAAGGTAAAAGGTAAAGACAACTGAATAGTCCTATTCGTTTTCTCCAGAACCGGAAACCATCCTCGAAGTCATTCGAGTTCGTATATAACCATACGATGGTTTTGTCCAATGGAAGTGGACGTTCGTAGTAATACGGGGTGTCCCGGAGAAAAGAGTAAAAGTAGGAGTGGCAAAGAGGTCTGCAACTCTGACAATCCAAAAGCCAGTGTTAAGAAGGTTCGGTCAACTTGGTCACTGAGTCATAGTCTAGGGTCGGGTCAATGGTCGCTGCCAGAGAGAGAGAGAAAAGAAACACTCAGCGTGCACTCTAACCTATATCAGAATGGTTACCAATTTATCTAATCTGGAAACCTCCCACTGTAACGTCAAATTCTTCCCCAAACCTGAAAGAAGAATTAGCCGGGATAACCCGAGGAGTAAACCAACTCATCAGTGGGAATCGGGATCCAACTCTCATCGCATGATAACATGACGGAATCCGCTCACGTTATCACACTCCAGAAGGTATGCGCATATCTGGCAAGTTTCAGTACTTTTGAAACTCCCGATGTGGATTTCTGCCCCATGCTCTTATGACCTTGACTTTGGCCAACATATCATAAGTCACATGTCAAGTTCTACCCGTCATTTTCCTGGTTAATTTGAACCCACCCGTACCTACCCTTGACTTTGGCCAAAATGGCAGTACGACTGTCCCAAACCAACGCATCTATCTATGCTGCATATGAATACCCAACAGCTACCAAACACTGTGCCTTGACTTTGGCCAACATACACAGCTTGAATACTATTGACCATCCATATGAAATGACGGAGGGCTACGAATGGTTTCTGACGAAAACCTTTAACGTAATGAACTTGATATCGTTGAAGGAACTGATAGCTTTTAAAAATATAGTTACGAAAACCTTTGCTAAAGAGGTCACTCCCGGTGAAGGGATCTCGGCTCTTTCCCCGTAGAATGAGGTGCAGGATATTCCAACTGAATACCACGATGCAAAGCAAAAGTAATCGGCTACAGTGAAGTTATTGCCCTGACGCAAACTTTTGTCCAAGGGGTCACTCCCGGTGAAGGGATCTCGGCCCTTGCCTCGTCGACTGAGGAGCAGGATATTCCAACTGAATACCACTGTGCAAAACAAAAGAGAACGCCCTTGCAATAACAGCCTTTTGAAAAGTGTTCCAACAACATCAGAATAGGTTTGTTTATCTTGCATTGATCCGAATCAACGCAGTCCCATCAATTGATCACACCACAAAGAACGAAAATATACTGACGTACGTATATGCCATCCGCATTCGCCACTGGGTCCCGTCATCACCCGTTAGGTTAGCTTACTAACGACAGAGCGGGGACTGGACTAGCGCGGATGAAAAACATATACAACATCTACTAATATATATACCAATATATAGTATTCGCTCAAGGCGTGATAAAAATGCAACACAGAAATGTATAGCAACACAGATCAATACAGATATCTGGGATCCCCGGGTTTCACAGAGCCGCTGAAACCCGACGTTCCCCTGGTCGTGTGGATAGCCTGTGCAATGAAATCCTAGACCCCTACGGGCGCGGCAAGTTACCCGCCAAAACCTGAAGCGAGGCAGCCCCCTTCAACAACGTGAATGGACCACCCAGCACTTCACGGAATCCGGTAACTTGGGCACCCCTCCTGGGCCAACCCTATACCCCCTACGAGTGCGGCGAATAGCCCGCCAATCCTAGAGTGAAGCCCCCTCCGTCTCAATGCCATGAGATGCGGGCTTGTTGCCCTCCAGAACCCGGCTACCCGTGCACCCCTCCGCGGAGTAATCCTAGTACAGAAAGTAAAATATACATACAACGGGTACATCGACCGCAACCAGGTCGTGCCCCAAAATAATAATACAAACAGGCAGTGACGGCAGTCCACATGTCGGACGCTCGCCCCGCAATATCAAATGTACATATAAAACAGAACTGTACTACCACTGCAACCAGGCTATCCCCCACGACCGATCCGCAACAACACAGTACAAACACAGAACATCAACGTGAATGTCACGTTCGCAAATCCGTCTAACCGGGCTATAGCAGATAGACTGGATTTACCGATCGAGTGACATTCACGGTCGCAGATATAATGTAAGAACTGTGAACTAGCATGTTTAAAATATCCGATCGAACAAATTTATCAAAGTGGGCCCCCAAAAAGAACTGTAGCACTTACAGAAAACCTGGGCCCAAATAAAATATCCCAAAAGCCCTATTTCTATACCACAAGCTTACTGGGAAAATTTGGTGCCACAATTCCTCTTATCCGCCGCGCAAGCGCGGCCAAACCAGGGCTTTGGCCGCGCTTCCGCGGTCGAAGTGAGGAATCAGTGGATCGTATTTTTCCAGAATTCTTATAATTTGTTGTACATGTCTCTGCAATCACCAGAAAAATTTTAGGAGCTCAAAAAATTTTAACAGAGAACACATGTACAAAAAAAATACGGTTTTCGGGTTTTTGTTCGATCGAGTTCTAAACGCGCTAGAGCAAGCTAGGTAGGTTAACGGCGTGGCTCTGATACCATTGTAAGCCCGCGGGGGCGCCCCGGCAGTCGATCCGACGCCGGAAACGCGGAAAACAAAAACTTTGCGAACTTTGCAAAACGGCACCGCCGCGGACTTTTCACCCGGATCGGGCCATTAACCTAGCTAGCTAGCAAAATAGAAAAGAGTAGAGATGCTATACCAAGCGATCCGTGTCCTTCGGTCTTCGTCTCCACTCCGATCTCCCGCGGAATCTCCGTCACCTCCTCGCTCGTCGGAAAGGGCACCACGTAGCCGGAATCTTTTACGGGCTCCCGCCTCTTGACCGAGGCAACTCGGGCGCGAAGTTGGCTAGCCGACGCGTCCAAGACTTGCTATAGAAATAGTGTAGAAGGTTATCTCTTTGGGGTTTATGAGGTTGCCATGGTTGGAGGAATTTTAGCACAAGGATATTCATGGAGGCTTGAGG
Source organism: Agapanthus africanus (assembly GCA_030015575.1). Taxonomy (NCBI): domain Eukaryota; kingdom Viridiplantae; phylum Streptophyta; class Magnoliopsida; order Asparagales; family Amaryllidaceae; genus Agapanthus; species Agapanthus africanus. Next base: position 225,718,758 of record CM057340.1, read on the forward strand.
GAATAATGGAGCATGCTTGAAAAATGAGCTCGGCCCTTGCAAATTAGCTCACTGGAAAAAATGAATATATGAAGCAAACTCACTCACTTGAAAACCATATATAAATTAATCCCCAAAGGAACCTCTCTCACTCAAAAAAAATCAGCCCCTGCACTCCCATTGTTGCTCACTGGAAACAAATGGATGGAATGCATAATTAAAACCATGAAGGAATTAATCCCTCATCACAACTAAAAACACTAGCACACACACAATCATCTCTCTCCCTCACTCAAGTGGCCGGCCCCACTCCAAACCCAAACAGTGGCCGGCCCAAGAAGGAATAGGTGGGAAAAAGAATATGATTAATTAAGAAATGAAAAGATAATGATCAAAAACACATCCACTTCAAATCCATTTCTAATCTAATCAAATCTCATAAATGCAAGAGAATGACCAAAAAGGAATATCATGATGAAGAGGATAATCATAATCCACACTCATGCAAAGAAACCCCTCACAAAATGTTAATTGCAAACTTGCAATTAACACCCTCCAACGAAAAGTCCGACCGGGAAGGAAAAAGAGAAAACCGGCCGGAACGGAATGCAAACTGGCAACCCCGGAAAACCGATCCCGTAATAAATTACAGGAAAACCCCGCTACTGCAAATACATGCCCGTATTTGTATTCCCACTGAACACAAATGCAAAGAGACAAAACTACACTATCAAATACTAGTATCCGGCTTAAGCCAAAGCCGGCTAGTAAAAACTGTCCGATCACGATCCGTGCAATACCGCACGTATCTGATCGAACCCTGCCATATCTCCATACGGCCTCTACAGCGTTTCGCCCGAAACTTGAGTAACTGTCTGTGTGGTGGACTCTAAAGACTCGTCAATACTATGGCTGTGGATTTAACCACTAGCACGTCAGAGGTATTAGCCATACGTGACGGGCCACCAGCTATCGACCAAAAGGGACGCCGATGAGCGAACTCATCCTGACACCCTACTGAGCCTGTCAGTGACAATATCCGTACAGTCCGGTCCGTTCGTCTATGAGTATCGCATGGCGGGCCTAGGGGGTTGGTAAAAGTCAGACCCCCAAAAGCGGTACAAGTCGTGTCGGAGTGTAGCCCAGAACACCCTGAGATACTACTGGAATACCTACCAGCAAATCTCCTGCCTTGGCCAAGGACTTTTCATGTTCTGGCTCTCCTAGACACAGCACGACCTCACCCCCAATACCGGGAGAGACGAACCCCTGCAGATCCGCTCACTGCCTCCATGTGGCTCGGGACTGTACCCAACTAAAACCTGTTTGCACGACTCCTTTGAGCCGTGGTAGGGTAGTAATCAAAGTACAGTGGGAACTCACACGAGACAAATGACGATCCCAGGTCGATGAACTAACCTGTACACATGTCACCTGGGAACTGCTATCTGACGTCTGGTATAATCCCAACTAGCAGGTTCCCGGCGAGTCCTGTCCGGTGTACTCATAACCCAATGAGCACCTGTATACATCTTAGGTGAACCAACTGACACCAGTGGCTTGTGAGACCGGCCACCGCCCCTCGTCGGGGTCTCAACTGTATACACTAGTCTACTGTGGAGAATCGATGCCCTGTCTCGAAACTCCCACGACTAGGGACCATTTAAGGATGTGCTTATAGACCCCAGCTCCCACTTATATGATCGCCCTCATACTGCTGGAAGTCAAGCAAGAATCCAAGGGCTTTATCAACGTGTAATAGCGACTCGTAAGGTCACCTAAAGCAGTACACGATGATAAAGATAAACCAGATAGCATACTATCATCTCGAGTAAGACTGTCCTACCGGGATAGGTCCTCCCCTCAATCATTGAAATCACGTGCCTGTGACCCAATAATTGACTCTGAGGGCACTATCTCCAACAGTACTGCCCCAAACCCGAAGGTTCAAAGGGCAGTTCAAGACGGTCACATAATCGAGTTAAGGTTTGTTGTCTTCTAGAGGGACCATCGCGTTACTTGCACTACTTAGAACGTCGTTAAACTACGGAAAATCCAACACTTGGAAATTTCTCGACAGGGGAAAAATTGGGTATTTATATCCGGTCGAACTTTTTAACATATTCTAAAATTATCTGGAAAGCCACACAGACAAAATTTGATACTCCGATCGATACACCGAATCCCCAAATCATTCCCAGAAAATTCAACTCTTGAATAACTATTAAAAATTTCCAGAAAATCCAGCATTATGAATTATGAGTTACTGTGTAAAAATCATTTAATAAAGTATCCGTACCGCCGCGGATCCGCCGCACGAGCGTTGCTCGTGCCGCGGAACCGCGGCAGTTTGATGGAGATAGAGGCACGAATTTCACAGTATCTCTTAAAATCACCTGCTTATTTTTCTGCATATTTTTAATGTTGAAAAACTCACTGTTTTCAAAAAAGGACAGAGAGCATGTTAGAAATGGGTATTCGGGTTCGTTCGGACTTCAAACTCCGTCTGGACTTCGCCTAAGGCTCTAGCTAGGCTCTGATACCACTGTAGGGTTCCTAGGCACCCTAATGAGGTCTCACAAGGCATCGAACATGCCATAATAAAATTTTACGGGTGCCGAGAGACCCGACTACGGATCGTTTGCTAGATTTCTAGGCGAAAAAGCTAACTAGTTAACACTTAACTATGAGATACGGAAATACAACCTTTGTAGATCCGGTGCTCCACCTCCATAGCTCCGCAACGAAGTCGTCTCCGCTGTCCAAAAGGAATCCAGGCTCTAGCGTCGTCTTCGTCGGAGAATGGGCGGACTAGGTCGTCGATGTCCAAGCCGAAGATGATCTACGTCGAGGCATCGATGAATCAAGCTCCACCTTCACCAAGTCATGAAACTTGTGAAGGAAACACACTCTACTACTTGGCAAGAGGTAGAGGATGAAGAAATAGGAAGTGGGTAGACTTTAGAATTGGATTTCTCACTCATTTCCATCACTTGCCATTGATGGGGCAAGCTTTCTTCACTTGAAGAATGAAGAAGAAGAAAGAAATATATGATAAGTTTTTTTTTAAAACAATAGAAAAATCAAAACTTATCATAATGTTAACTAGAGTCAAGTGTAGAGAATGAATCATGGTTAGTGGGAATGGTTAGGGTTAAGGATGAGATAAGAATGGTTGACTTGATCAAAGTTTCATGAAGCTTCAACTAAACTCCAAATTAAGCCACCATTCTTTTCTCCTCTTTTCCAAAATGAATAAACAAATAAATAAATGAATAAATAAAGGAAATGAAACCCTAACCATTCTTTTAACCATGGTTTAATTCTTTGCACTTAACCAAGTAAACATGTATCATCAAACATGATACAATCAAATGCACAAAATCATATCGCATATGTAATGCGCACACCCGAGTGAGAAAATCCATTTAAAGTGAACCGATACTAGTTAATGCAAAGTAATATATCAAATATATAATTATGCATTAAATAATTAAATCAACACTTGATTCAATGACCCGGTCATGTCGCACACAACCGACTAGTATATAATGTATCGGCTTATCAAATCAACCTTTGATTCGATAACTAGGGTATATCGCATATAACCTAATCGATACATTCATCGCGAGAATGGAATACGGTATCACATACACGCATTATTCTCGGTCCCGCACATATCTCATATGCGCTCCTATTTCGTTTTGCTTGAGCCAGGAAACCTCTGTGTAGGACTCTAAAGACTCGTCAATACGCCGGCAGCAGGCGATGATCATATCAAACACCCACAAGCCGCAAGCGGTCTGCTAAACGTAACGGCCACCCGGGTATTGAGCGATCTGAAGATCGACGAGCAAGCCCACTCACACTCCAGTGAATCCAACCAGTAACACTACCGTACAGTCCGGTCTGATCGTCTGATATGTCGCATATCTCGCCTAGGGGTGGTAAACGTCAGACCCCAATAGCTCGATAAGTCGTGTCGATATGAGGTCTATAACTATTCGAGAAACTACTGGTAACACTTACCAGTAAATCTCAGCAACCCTGGCCAGGGATTTCCTGTTATAGCCAATCGAACACAGCGCAACATCAACTCCCTATACCGAGAGAGACGAATCCCCTCCTATCGCTCATTGCCTCCATGTGACTCGGGACTGTACCCAAAAACCACCGTTTTGCACGCCCTCTTGGACGTGGTAAGATGGAAATCAAAGCACAGTGGGAACCACACAAGACTCTATGACGATCTCGGGTCAACAGACTACTCTGTACCAGTGTTACCAGAGAACTGCCATCTGACGTGAGGTATAATACCATCTGGGAGTTCTCGGCGAGTCCGTCCAGTGTACCCAGTCTCTACTGAGCACCCATATATCATCTCTGATGTCAAACACCAATGGATATGGGATCATCCATCGCCCATCTGTATGGGTCGAGAAGGTACACGCTAGTCTACTCTGGTATATCGATGCCCCGTCTCGATACACCCTCGACTCGGGACTTTGAAGGATGTACTTATGGACTACCATGTCCCCACTAGTATGATCCGCATCATAGTCCAGGTAGTCAAGCACACATCCTAAGGTCTTTACCAACATGTAACAGAGAGACAATCAGTATACACGTTAAGGTAAAGGTCAACCAGATAGCATACTATCATGTCGAGCAAGAAAGTCCTCCCTATATACGTCCCAGCATCCATTACAATATACATCCTATGTACAGTAATGGCCTCTAGGGCATACATATAACTAACACTTTATAGTTGGTCCCATTCAGTTTGTTTTTATCTAGTAAAAGCTTGAGTCCAGTCATGGGTATCTTCCATTAAGAGAGAGAAAAGAATACACTCAGCGAAAGCTCTTGCATAGATTAGATTGGTTTATTATCTTGTCTAATCGATGTTTCCCACTGCTTTTTATCAAGTTTTTCTTTCAAACCTTAAAAAGAAAAACTAGCCAGGATTAATTACAGTCTACAACTTCGCTAACCGTTCAGCCAGGCCAGTGTCGGTACTTTGAGGGAGGTTCCCCGTGCTTTCGCACGGACCTAATTAGAGTAAACCTCGTTTTCCCAGAGGCGGAGCCCCGTTAACACCTTTCTAGACACCTAATGAGTTAGCTAATTGTAAACTGTAAAACTCTCCTAGGAGCAACTATTGCCCACAGTGGGATCGGGATCCAACCATCACATGGAAGGTATGCAATCTCATTGCAAATTTCAACACTTGAAATTCCCGATGTAATTTTTACCCCTAGTACTTATGACCTTAACTATGGTCAACAAATCATAAGTACCCGTCAAGTTCTACCCGTCATTTCTTGATCAATTAGACCCAGCCATATGACCCTTAACTATGGTCAACAAAGTCGCATGAATGTCCTAATTAATCTGCATCATATGCAGTGTAGGAAGACATCACTTAGCTACCGTACACTACGCCTTAACTAAAGTCAACAAACGTAGCACGAATACTAAGTACTCTACTTCCTAAAATGACGGAGGGTTGCGAATGATTTTTAAGAAAATCTTTAACGCTTTGAACTTGATATCGTTGTAGAATCAAACAGTTTTCAAAAGGAGTGGCTTAAGCTCCGCAGTTTTGAAATGTAGCTTTTACATAAATAGCCGAGTAGTTTTCAAATCCGATTCTACAACATCTTTTTAGGTTTATTTTCTTTACATTAATCACATTAATGTAACCCCATCATTTAAGTCCTTAAGCCAATCACAGAAAAGAAACGAAAATAACACGTACGCTTATGCCATCCGCATTCGCCGCAATGTTCCGTTATGCACCGTTAGGTTACTTAACTAACGGCATACCGACCCCGAGTAGGGGCGCGCAAGCGCCCCCATGGGCACATGTCGAAGGCCACGGCCCGCGCGGCGGACCCTCCGCGGGGGCCTCCTTGACGCGAAATTCCAAACGGTCGGCGGGTCGAATCCTTTGCAGACGACTTAAATATGCGATGGGGCATTGTAAGTGGCAGAGTGGCCTTGCTGCCACGATCCACTGAGATCCAGCCCCACGTCGCACAGATTCGCCCCTACCTCACCGAGTGAGTTTTCCAAAGGGTTTCGACCATATTTGTGAGACGCTGGGAGCCCGGCGCACCGCCGCGGCGCCCGCATAGGAGCCTGACATGCCGTGGACGCGGAAAGCCCGGCGAGCAGCGATTTCGCTTGCAGGTTTTTAGATGGTTTGAAGCCTAAGGAAATGTCGAGTCAGGACACGCAAATTGTTTTCGGTCAGCCTTCGAATTTCGAGAGCCGGGCTATGTTTATTTTTCAGCTCAAAGGCCAAGATGCCCCAAAGTGCCCAATCGAGACCGCAAAATGATGTATGTTATATAGGCCCGCTGGAAGGAAGGCAGGACGCATACGAGGCCCGGTTGGCTCGGGTTGTGGCGTGTGATATATGGGCTATGAATTACCTCTTCGTGACTATTCCAACTTGCAAAGAAAGACTGCCGGCTCATGGAAAAGTAACAGTAAAGTCCCAAAACAAATTTATAAAAAAAAATAGAGAAAGATGGTTGTTTTTGAGTCAAAGCCCAAGGTGGCCCAAGTGCCTAATCAAGACCGCAAGCCCCGATGAATACAATGCCCTGTTGGCGCAAGTTGTAACATGTACTAGGACATCTGACATAGTTCCTAGGGGTTTCCACGTCGCCGGAGCCGAGCCTGGCACGGTGCTTGGCACGACACAAAACAGCCCGGGCAGGACGCGGCATTGGTTTGTACCATGCCCGGTGCCGTGCCCATCACTATGGAGAATTTTTGTATGGCCGCAGAGACACTTTGGACCTCCTCGGTCATTTCAAGGGGTTTCCCTCCTAAACAACAGCTGGAGGGAGGTGCTTGCTTGGCTCATGGTCCCATGGCACGGTGCCGGCACGGTGCCGCGCCGCACCATGCACGGTTCAGCATGGGTGCGGCAACATGGAGAAATTTCGTATGGCCACAGAGAAACTTTGGACCCACGGGGTCATTTATCGAGGTTTCCCTCCTTGACTATAGCAGGCGGGAGGCGCTCGGTGCATGTCTTGGCTCATTGGCATGCACCAGGCACAGGGCAGCATGCACCAGGCACGGTGCAGCACCGCACCAGGCACGTGCCCAGCACCACGGAGAATTTTTTGTGCCCACAGAGACACATTGGACCCCCGGGGTCATTTGTAGGGTTTCCCACCTAGACTATAGCAGGTGGGAGGCGCTCGGTGCATGTATTGGCTCATTGGCACGCACCAGGCACGGTGCGGCACGCACCAGGCACGGCGCTGCACCGCACCAGGCACGGTGCGGCACGCACCAGGCACGGCGCTGCACCGCACCAGGCACGGCGCTGCACCGCACCACGCCGTGCCCGGCACCGTGCCCGACACCATGGAGAAATTTTGTATGGCCACAGAGACACTTTGGACCCCCGGGGCCATTTATAGGGGTTTCCCTCCTAAACTTTTGTAGGTGGGAGGCGCTCGGTGCATTCTCGGCTAATGGGCACCGCACCAGGCACGGTGCTGCACCGCACCAGGCATGGGGCTGAACCGCACAAGGCACGGTGCTGTACCGTGCCATGCCATGCCCGGCACCATACCCACCGTGCCCGGCACCATGGAGAAATTTTGTATGGCCACAGAGACACTTTAGACCCCCAGGGTCATTTCTAGGGGATTCCCCAGAAAACTATAGTAGGTGATGTAAGTCCATGCTACCTCTCCTGGTACTTTCGGGCAAGCGGAATTTGATGAAAAACAATTTTCTAGAGGCGGTAACATGGACTCAAAACCGGATCTTTGTTAAACATCTAACTAACAACCTAACTAGGAGTTGTTAACTACTCGGTTAGTGGGTTATGCCTTTCTTTCTTGAACTCCTTCGTCTTCAAACCTCGATGGTTGCCCGGATCGGCTTCACCCCGTCGTCTCCTTGCGCCGAAGATCGATCCACCTGAAAGCTTCTACCTTTTGCTTCTTTTTCGAACTTTGAAGAAACTAGTTCACTCGGTTTGCTAAACCTTATGAACTAGAGTGAGTAGAGGAGAGTGTATTGGGATTTGTCTCTATGGTTCTTGGTTCTCAACACATGAGACAAGTGAACCATAGACTAAAGAGAGGGAGAGCAAGAGGAGGAAGATGAAAGATCAAGAACACAAGAGAGAGAAAGGAAATGAAAGAATGAGCAAGACTTTTCTCTCTTGGCTCTCATAATCCAAAACCATCATAACCAATAATAGCAATCAAGTATTAGTGATGGTTTAAGCTACAATAGCCATATCATTTCATGCACTTATTTTGCACAAGAGAATAAGCAAGCAAAAGTCTTTTCCATGAAATGATAGCCATTGTCATCATGATGGTCAACTAGTCCAACCTAGTCAACCAGTCAACAAAGTCAACAAGTCAACAAAGTCAACCCCTCAACAACCATGTCACTATAATACTTAATTAATATTATTGTTAATTACATATCATATTCTCATTAGGGTTGAGCAAAAAGTCAACAGTCAACAGTCAACAAACCTAATGAGAATCCTCTATCTCTGTCTCTCCGTCAACTGTGCATACACACCCGCATCCGCGTTCCGAGGAACACGAATACATACTGGATAAAACCAATCCCAAAACGTACACTAGGATCTGGCTTAAACCAAAGCCCGCTGGTGTTAACTGTCCGGACACTGTATGTGCACAAGTGCACGGATGTGACCGGACCCTGTCGCAAAACCATGCGACCTGTCGCAAAACCATGCGACCTCTACCTTTTTGCCTAAAGGCGAATAGCTTTCTGTGTGGGACTCTAAAGACTCGACACTACGCTGGCAGTGGGTTTAACCACAGACCGCAAGCGGCATTAGCTGTGCGTAACGGTCCCCAGGTAGATGCCGACAAGAAGACTGACGAGGTGAAACCCATCTGAACTCCTACTGAGCCTGAATGTGACAGTCTTCGTACAGTCCGGTCTGTTCGTCTGATACATCGCATGGCGGGCCTAGGGGGCGGTAAACGTCTATCCCCTAATAGCGGTACAAGTCGTGTCAGAGTGAAGCCCAATACACCTTGAGATAACACTGGAAGCCTACCAGTATATCTCGCTTGCCCTGGCCAGGGACTACTCGTGTAATGGCTCTCCTAGACACAGCGCAATGTCAACCCCCAATACCGGGAGAGACGAATCCTTTCTAACCTTCACTGCCTCTAAGTGCTTCGGGACTGCACCCAACTACTACCTGTTTGCACGCTTCCTTTGAGCCGAGGTAGGGTAGTAATCAAAGTACAGTGGGAACACACTCGAGACAAAGTGACAGTGTCAAGTCAGCGGACTAAGCTGTACTCATGTCACCTGGAAACTGATGACTGACGATAGGTATAATACCAACCAGTCAGTTTCCGACGAGTCCTGTCCAGTGTACTCGTAACCCAACGAGCACCCGCATACTATCTTCAGTACGTCGTACTGATGGCTGTGGGACAGGCCATCTCCCACACTGGGATGAGAAGCGCATGCGCTAGTCTACTCGGGAGTATCGATGCCCTGTTTCGATAGTCCTGCGACTAGGGACCTGCATTAGGATGTGCTTATAGATTACCCAGCCCCCACTAGTGTGACTGCCATCACAACGCTGGTAATCAAGAAAAGATCCTAAGGGCTCCACTAATGTGTATAGGTGATATACTAAAATAAACACATGTACACATTGAAGTAGAAACAAACCAAGTAGCATACTACTATTTTGAGCAAGATTGTATATACAAAGTGAATATCCCAAGCTTCCACTAAGTAATATACAAACTAGTATGATATAGTAATGGCCTCTAGGGCATATACACTAACAATCTCCCACTTGCACTAAGGCTATATACTGGCGTATCGAAGACCTATCATCTCGATCAGCCGCTCGAACTGAGTCTGGGGCAAGGCCTTAGTAAATAGATCTGCAGTGTTATCTTCTGAAGCAACCCTCCGAACCTCGATCTCCTGGCGATCTACGATCTCCCTGATCAGGTGATACCGCCTCAAGATGTGTCTGGATCTCTGATGGGACCTGGGTTCCTTCGCTAAAGCTATAGCCCCGTTGTTGTCGCAATACAGAGGTATTGGATCAACAATGGATGGAACCACCTGAAGTTCTTTCAAGAACTTCCACATCCAGACAGCTTCTTTTGCGGCATCAGATGCAGCGATGTATTCCGCTTCCATCGTCGAGTCTGCAACGGTTTCCTGTTTGGAACTCTTCTAACACACCGCCCCTCCATTGAGGGTAAAGACAAAACCCGACATGGACTTGGAATCATCCTTGTCACTCTGGAAGCTGGAGTCAGCAAAGGCCTTGATCTGGAGGTCTTTTCCGCCATACACCAAGAACATCTCCTTAGTCCTTCTCAGGTACTTAAGAACGTTCTTTACCGCTATCCAGTGTTTCTCCCCAGGGTTTGAATGATACCGGCTTACCACACTCAGTGCATAAGCTACATCCGGTCTGGTACACAACATCGCATACATTATAGAGCTTACCGCAGAAGCGTAGGGTATAATAGACATGCGATCCCTCACCAAATCAGTCTTGGGAGACATCTCTTTAGAGAGGGTGATCCCGTGACAAGCCGGTAGGTTACCGCACTTGGAATCTTCCATACTGAATCTCTTCTGTATGGTGTCGATATACCTGGACTGTGAAAGTCCTAATATCCTCTTAGATCTATCACGATGGATCCGGATCCCCAGGATGTATGAGGCATCACCTAGGTCTTTCATGGAGAACCTGTATGACAAGAACCCCTTGACAGATTGTAGCATAGGAATGTCATTTCCTATTAAGAGAATGTCATCCACGTATAAAACGAGGAATACTACAGTTCTCACTACAAATCTACTATAGTTGCATGGTTCATCTGGATTTTTGATAAAGCCAAATTCCTTGACCGTCTCATCAAAACAGATGTTCCAACTCCGCGATGCCTGCTTTAGTCCATAGGTGGATTTAAGCAACTTGCACACCTTTCCGCTGCTCCCACTCTGAATGAAACCCTCTGGCTGGTCCATATAGACACACTCCTCTAAATTTCCATTTAGAAAAGCGGTCTTTACGTCCATCTACCAGATCTCATAATCGTGGAAGGCAGCAATGGCAAGAAGGATCCGAATGGATTTCAGCATAGCCACTGGAGAAAAGGTTTCGTCATAGTCCAAGCCAGGTCTTTGACGGAAACCCTTTGCAACAAGTCTAGCTTTATAGGTCTCAACCTGTCCATCTACACCAATCTTCCTTTTGAAGATCCACTTGCATCCTACGGGTTTTACCCCGTCTGGAGCAATGTCCAACGTCCATACTTTGTTGGTGTAAATGGACTCCATTTCGGTCCGCATTGCATCCAGCCATTTTACCGAGTCAACGCTCTGAACGGCCTGCTGGAAGCTAGTAGGCTCATCATAATCTATGATGCAATCCTCTCTATCCCCGTCTATGAGAAAACCGTAGTATCTCTCGGGCGGATGAGACTGCCTACTACTCCTGCGGAGCGGCGTAGGAATGTCCTGTTCTTTTGAACCCTCTGGTTCCACTAAGCTTTCAGTAATAGCTCGTGGTTCTGGAATTTCTTCCAGTTCTACTGTGCTCCTACTTATCTGGGTTTCCAAAAACTCAGTTTCCAAGAAGTAGGCATGACGAGAAACAAAAACCTTTTGTTCCTCTTCGCAGTAGAAGAAATATCTCTTGGAGTTCTTTGGATATCCCACGAACTTGCACTGTACTGAGCGTGCCTCGAGCTTGTCCGCATGCTGCTTTTTAACAAAAGCTGGACATCCCCATGTCTTAATATGCTTAAGATAGGGTTTCTTCCCACACCACATCTCATATGGTGTGGTAGGCACAGTCTTAGTGGGAACTCGGTTCAAAAGGTATGCAGCTGATTCTAGCGTATACCCCCAGAATGATCGCGGCAACTCAGCGTTACTCATCATGGACCGTACCATATCCAATAGGGTCAGGTTCCGTCTCTCCGATACACCGTTATGTTGCGGAGTGTATGGAGGAGTAAGCTGAGAGAGAATTCCGTTCTCTTTTAAATAGTCCAGGAACTCGGCACTTAAGTATTCTCCACCTCGATCCGATCTTAGAATCTTGATACTTTTGCCGGTTTGTTTTTGTACTTCATTCTTATATTCCTGGAATTTTCCAAAGGCTTCGGACTTATGTTTCATTAAGAAGACATAACCGTACCTTGAAAAGTCATCCGTAAAAGTAATGAAGCATGAATAACCGCTTCGCGCATGTGTAGACATTGGACCGCACACGTCGCTGTGTACGAGTCCCAAGAGCTCGCTCGCCCTTACTCCGTGTCCAGTAAACGGAGTCTTCGTCATCTTTCCTTTGAGACGGGATTGACAAGTGGCATAAGATTGATATTCAAACGGATTCAAATATCCTTCTGTATGTAACTTCGTCAACCTTCTCTCATTGATGTGACCCAGTCTACAATGCCATAAAAAAAGTCTGATTTATTTCCGGAGACTTTCTTTTGTGTGTATTCTGGACATTGAAAATCTGTGGTTGGTTTAATACGTATATACCATTGCTTAATGTACCTGACCCAATCAAAACTTGATTAAGGTGAATGTTTACAACATTACTTACAAACGCAAATTTGTAACTTTCTTTAGAAGTCAAAGATACAGAAATGATATTACAAGTTGCGTTGGGTACAAAAAAGCAATTACGCAAAACCAAAACATGTCCATCTGACATTCCCAGGTGATAGTCCCCCACGGCCTTAGCATCCATGCTAGCTCCGTTTGCAACTTTGAGGGTCATGTCACCTACCTTCAAAAACCTACGGTTTCTCAACGCCTGCAAAGAATTACATATATGAGATCCTGATCCGGTATCCAATACCCAGGAAGTAGAGTTTATTGAAAGACAGTTATCAATAACATACACACCTGAAGCTGAAGCCGCAACCTGCTTCAGTTCCTGTGTTCTGGCTTTCCAAGCCCTGCAATCATTCTTCCAGTGTCCCTTCTTATGACAATAGAAGCATTCTTCTTTATCCACAAGCTGCCCTTCTTTCTTTGTTGCTTTTGCTTTTGCTTTTCCCTTCGTATCCACTTTACTAACACCGCCCCTTGGTTTGGCGGGGGCTTTCTTCTTCTTTCCCTTGGCTTTTGCCTTGGACCTAGAAGAGGAAGATCCTCCTACAAACAAAGTGGATGTTTCCCTACCTTTCTGTAGGGTGCCCTCTGCGCTCCTCAGCATGTTGAGGAGTTCTGAAAGTTCAACTTCCTTTTCTTGTAAGTTGAAGTTCAAGATAAACTGGGCGTAAGTGGAAGGAAGGGACTGGAGAATCAAGTCCGTATAGAGCTCATTCTCCAACGTGGTCCCAAGGTCTGCGAGCTCTTCTATGTAGCCAATCATCTTAAGCACATGTTCCGCCACCGATGATCCGATGGCCAACCTTGCCGAAAATAGCTTCTTCGACACTTCGTATCTTGCGATACGAGATTGCTCTCCATACAGTTCTTTTGTATGGAGAAATATGGATTCGAGGTCCATATTCTCGTGCTTCTTCTGATGTTCATTGTCCATAGAGGCAAGCACGAGGCATTTGGCCTTCGCGCAATCGATTTCCCAGGTCTTAGGGATTTCCTTATCCGCGACGCTGGTTTTAGGACCTGGGACAGGGGGAGCTTTGGTGGTAAGAAGATACCCCAGCTTGTCGTAAGTGATTGCCATTTTGACATTCCTGAGCCAATCTTTGTAGTTTGGCACTGTCGGTATGTTTTTATCTAGGAGTAACTTAAGTCCAGTCATGTCGATTGGTCGCTGCATTTAGGAGAGAGAAGAAACACTCAGCATGATGCTCTTGCAAGTTTAGAATGGTTTTTAGTTTGTCTAAACAGGATGGCTCCCACTGTTTCTCGAATCCCTCCTCAAACCAAAAAGGAAGAATTAGTCAGGATCAATCTCACCGTACAATTCTTGCTTAACCGTTCAGCCAGGCCAGTGTCGGTACTTCGAGGGAGGTTTTCCAACGCTTTCGCGAAGTTCCTTAATTAAATAACCTCTTTTCCCTGTGGACGTAGCCCCGCTAACACCTTTCTAGACACCTACTTGGTTTATAGCATTGATCGTTAAGTGAGAAATTTCCCGAGGAGTAGCATATATTCACAGTAGGATCGGAATCCAAATATCATCGCGTGACGAAACTGAAGGAATCCTACCAGAATCATCACACTCCAAATGGTATGCAACACTAGCAAGTTTCAGTTCTTTTGAAACTCCCGATGTGGATTTTTGCCCCATGCTCTTATGACCTTGACTTTGGCCAACAAATCATAAGTCACATGTCAAGTTCTACCCGTCGTTCTCCAGGTTAATTTGAATCCACCCGTACCTACCCTTGACTTTGGCCAACAAGGCAGTACGACTGTTCCAAAACAACGCATCTATCTATGCTGCACATGAATACCCAATAGCTACCAATCACTATGCCTTGACTTTGGCCAACAAACATAGCTTGAATACTATTGACTATTCATGTGAAACGACGGAGGGCTACGAATGGTTTTGGCGAAACCGTGAACGAAGTGAACTTGATATAATCGATGGAACGAGATAGCTTTTAAAAAGAGTGGCTCAAGCTCCGCATTTAAAAGTTGGTTTTGAAAAGAACCGAGTGGTTTTTCGAAAGTGTTCCAACGACTATTACTTGGTTTATTTTTCTTGCATTAGTTCTTTTAATGCGTGATATTCTTGCATTAGTTCATTTAATGCGTCCCATCATTTAATCCTACCATTGCAGAAAACAACCAAAATATGACGTACGCTTATGCCATTCGCATTCGCCACGGGGCCCCGTCATTACCCGTTAGGTTGCTTAACTAACGACAGAGCGGGGGCTGGGCTAGCGCGGCTGTAAAACATAAGCAACGTCTAAATAATATCATATATAGATATATTGCAATGATAGCCATTTCAGATCACAGATGAACACATTGGATATACTAGGAATCCGCAATTCGTACGAGCCTGTAACGAAAAGCAGATTACACGGTCGCGGTGAATAGCCAAAACCCCACCCAAGACCCCTACGGGTGCGGCAAACTACCCGCCAAGTGCCCGAAGCGAAGCAACCTCCCTCAACTCCATGTGTAGGCCACTCGGCACTTCAGGATACCCGGTAGTTTGTGCACCCCCTCCATGGGTCTATCCTAGGAGCAAAAACAGTAAAAAGAAATTATACAATGACGGCTACAACCCCGACCCGGTTGTGCGGCCATACAAATAATTATTACATCAATTTACAAATTTACATGAATTGAAAGAAAAGAAAACTCTCGTCTCATAACCCCCGGCTATTCACCCGCGACAATCCAATTAATTCATATACACATTCCAATGACATTACAGATCACAGATTTGTATAACTCCCACTAATCGACATAGAGCGATTAGCAGACGTTCAATACAAATATCACATCACAGATAAAAACCCGTCAGCTTAAGTCTTTAGAAGTTCGATCAAAAATAAGGATTTTTAGGCCCCAAACACAAAATTTTCGTTCTGGAAAATCTGGGCTGAAAAAACATATTCCAAAAATCCCAAAACAACCCCAGAAATACACTGCACAAAGTTTGGACCTCGGCCGAGTCAACTCCCGCCGCGGTTCCGCGGCGCATTGATCTTTTCGTGGGTCCAAATTTTGTGGTTATTCAATAAAAAGCCTGACCCGATTTTTAAGATGAAATTTATCAAATTTTGAACAGAAAAAAAATCGGCAGAAACTTGACATATCGGGTTCGTTTCGTGACTTTTTCTTTGATCGATCTTCTAGTTACTTTGCTAACATGTTAGATAGAGTTTAACTAGGCTCTGATACCACTGTAAGTCCATGCTACCTCTCCCGGTACTTTCGGGCATGCGGAATTTGATGAAAAACAATTTTCTAGAGGCGGTAACATGGACTCAAAACCGGATCTTTGTTAAACATCTAACTAACAACCTAACTAGGAGTTGTTAACTACTCGGTTATGGGGTTATACATTTCTTTCTTGAACTCCTTCGTCTTCAAACCTCGATGGTTGTCCGGATCGGCTTCACCCTGTCGTCTCCTTGCGCCGAAGATCGATCCACCTGAAAGCTTCTACCTTTGGCTTCTTCTTCGAACTTTGAAGAAACTAGTTCACTCGGTTTGCTAAACCTTATGTACTAGAGTGAGTAGAGGAGAGTGTATTGGGATTTTTCTCTATGGTTCTTGGTTCTCAACACATGAGACAAGTGAACCACAGACTAAAGAGAGGGAGAGCAAGAGGAGGAAGATGAGAGCTCAAGAACACAAGAGAGAGAAAGGATATGAAAGAATGAGCAAGACTTTTCTCTCTTGGCTCTTATAATCCAAAACCATCATAACCAATAATAGCAATCAAGTATTAGTGATGGTTTAAGATACAATAGCCATATCATTTCATGCACTCATTTTACACAAGAGAACAAGCAAGCAAAAGTCTTTGCCATGAAATGATAGCTATTGTCATCATGATGGTCAACTAGTCCAACCTAGTCAATCGGTCAACAAAGTCAACAAAGTCAACCGCTCAATAATACTTAATTAATATTATTGTTAATTACATATCATATTCTCATTAGTGTTGAGCAAAAAGTCAATAGTCAACAGTCAACAGTCAACAACCCTAATGAGAATCCTCTGTCTCTGTCTCTCCGTCAACTGTGCATACACACCCGCATCCGCGTTCCGAGGAACACGAATACATACTGGATAAAACCAATCCCAAAACGTACACTAGGATCTGGCTTAAACCAAAGCACGCTAGTGTTAACTGTCCGGACACTCTACGTGCACAAGTGCACGGATGTGACCGGTCCCTGTCGCAAAACCATGCGACCTGTCGCAAAACCATGCGACCTCTACTCTTTTGCCTAAAGGCGAATAGCTTTCTGTGTGGGACTCTAAAGACTCGACACTACGCTGGCAGTGGGTTTAACCACAGACCGCAAGCGGCACTAGCTGTGCGTAACGGTCCCCAGGTAGATGCCGACAAGAAGACTGACGAGGTGAAACCCATCTGAACTCCTACTGAGCCTGAATGTGACAGTCTCCGTACAGTCTGGTCTGTTCGTCTGATACATCGCATGGCAGGCCTAGGGGGCGGTAAACGTCAGTCCCGTAATAGCGGTACAAGTCATATAGGAGTGAAGCCCAATACACCCTGAGATAACACTGGAAGCCTACCAGTATATCTCGCTTGCCCTGGCCAGGGACTACTCGTGTAATGGCTCTCCTAGACACAGCGCGATGTCAACCCCCAATACCCGGAGAGACGAATCCTTTCTAACTGACACTACCTCCAAGTGCTTCGGGACTGCTCCCAACTACTACCTGTTTGCACGACTCCTTTGAGCCGTGGTAGGGTAGTAATCAAAGTACAGTGGGAACACACTCGAGACGAAGTGACAGTGTCAAGTCAGCGGACTGAGCTGTACTCATGTCACCTGGGAACTGATGACTGACGATAGGTATAATACCAACCAGTCAGTTCCCGACGAGTCCTGTCCAGTGTACTCGTAACCCAACGAGCACCCGCATACTATCTCCAGTACGACGTACTGATGGCTGTGGGACAGACCATCTCCCACTCTGGGATAAGAAGCGCATGCGCTAGTCTACTCCGGAGTATCGATGCCCTGTCTCGATAGTCCTGCGACTGGGACCTGCATAAGGATGTGCTTATAGATTACCCAGCCCCCACTAGTGTGATTGCCATCACAACGCTGGTAATCAAGCAAAGATCCTAAGGGCTCCACTAATGTGCATAGGTGATATACTAAAATAAACACATGTACACATTTAAGTAGAAACAAACCAAGTAGCATACTGCTATTTTGAGCAAGATTGTAATATACAAACTAGTATGATACAGTAATGGCCTCTAGGGCATATACACTAACAGGTAGGAGGGGCTTGCTCGGTTCATGCCATGGCTCATGGGCAAAGGCCATGACACGGCGCATGGCATTATGCCAGGCAATGTTTTTGGGACTACGGCCGGGCCCGATGGGTGGTGGACCGGTACGGGAAACCCGTGGCGTCGTCCGGCGCAGCGCCGGCGGTGGGGCCCGCGGATAGTTCGCTGCGGGATCTTGGGCGGCGCGGGCCCCACATCACGGAGGCCAAACCGGGTCCCTTGGGCTCTCATTTTTTGCGGAATTTGCATAAAAAGTCCCCACGCGCGCGCGCGTAGGGGCTCGACGCGGTGGCTCATTATTGGCATCTTTCGGTGAGACTTCCGGCGCATGCGACGCCGGATCCATCGGTGCCACGGTGCCGGCGCGGCGCAAGATTGCCCCGCGGGCGCTCACGACTTGATGAATGTCCCTAAAAAAACCCACGTGCGCGCCGCGTCGTGATTTACGCGAACTCGCGTCTCGCGCGCGCGGCGGCTCATTGTCGGCTCCGTTCGGTGAGAATTCTGGCCCGCACGGCGGCCCGATCCGTCGGTGGCAGGGCGCCGGCACGACGCGAGACTGCCCCACGGGCGCTCGCGTCTCGAGGAATGTCCTAAAAAATCCCCACATGCGCACGCGCCCACCCGCGCCACGTCGCGATTTACGCGGATTTGCGCCTTCGCGCCATAGCGCCTCGCGCGCGCGCGGGCCTGACACGGCGGCTCATTGTCGGCTCCGTACGGCAGGAATTCCGGCGCGTGCAGCGGCCCGATCCGTCGGTGGCACGGCGCCGGCACGGCGCCGGCACGGCGCGAGACTGCCCCGCGGGCGCTCGCGTCTCGAAGAATGTTCCTAAAAATCCCCACACGCGCGCGCGCCCGCCCGCGCCGCGTCTCGATTTACGCGGATTCGTGCCTTCGCACCTTAGCGCCTCGGGCGCGCGCGGGCCTGACGCGGTGGCTCATTGTCGGCTCCGTTCGGCGGGAATTCCGGCCCGCGCGGCGGCCCGATCCGTCGGTGGCACGGCGCCGGCACGGCGCGAGACTGCCTCGCGGGCGCTCGCGTCTCGAGGAATGTCCCTAAAAATCACCACACGCGCGCGCGCCTGCGCCGCGTCGCGATTTACGCGGATTCGCGCCTTCGCGCCTCGCGCGCGCACGGGCCTGACGCGGTGGCTCATTGTCGGCTCCGTTCGGCGGGAATTCCGGCCCGCGCGGCGGCCGAATGCATGTCTTGGCTCATAGGCCCCGAGCCCCGCACCGGGCACGGTGCTGCGTCGCACCGGGCACGGTGCAGCATCGCACCGGGCAGGGTGAAGCACGCACCAGGCACGGTACAGCACCGCACCATGCCGTGCCCGGCTCCATGGAGAAATTTTGTATGGCCACAGAGACACTTTGGACCCCCGGGGTCATTTCTAGGGGGTTCCTTCCCAAACTATAGTAGGTAGAAGGCGCCCGGTTCATTCTTGGCTCATTGGCCCGTTGCTGGGCACGGTGCAGCACGCGCCAGGCACGGTGCAGGTCGCACCAGGCACGGTGCAGCACGCACCATGCCGTGCCCTGCACCATGCCCACCGTGCCCGGCACCATGGAAAAATTTTGTATGGCCACAGAGAC
Source organism: Agapanthus africanus (assembly GCA_030015575.1). Taxonomy (NCBI): domain Eukaryota; kingdom Viridiplantae; phylum Streptophyta; class Magnoliopsida; order Asparagales; family Amaryllidaceae; genus Agapanthus; species Agapanthus africanus. Next base: position 225,738,322 of record CM057340.1, read on the forward strand.
AATTTGGACCCCCGGGGTCATTTCTAGGGGTTTCCTTCCTAAACTATTGTAGGTAGGAGGTGCCCGGTTCATTCTTGGCTCATTGGCCCGTTGCTAGGCACGGTACAGCACGCGCCAGGCACGGTGCAGGCCGCACCAGGCACGGTGCAGCACGCACCATGCCGTGCCTTGCACCATGCCCACCGTGCCCGGCACCATGGAAAAATTTTGTATGGCCATAGAGACACTTTGGACCCCCGGGGTCATTTCTAGAGGTTTCCCTCCTAAACTATAGTAGGAGGGAGGTGCTTGCTTGGCTCTGGGTGCATGCCATGGCTAATGGGCAGGGGCCATGGCGCGGTGTGGGGCAAGGCGCCTGTAACGTTTTGAAAATCGTTTCGGTGAAATTTCGAAAAAACGGTAAAATAAGGGGGTTTTCTGTAAAAAGTCAAAATACAAATATCTTATTATAAAAATTAAATATACATATTCTAGCTATATAATTTCTAGTATTTGGTGTTTATTGAGCCACTGGTGAAATTTCAAATTTTCTGAAAAAAAATTATTTTATTATTATTTTAAGCCGTCACTAATACATTTAATTAGGGAAAATTACAAATTGGAATGAGTTGAAACAAATTTTGTGCATCATAAAACTTTATGTAAAATTTTATCATGTCATTTTTGAAATGAAAACGTTTGCCAAAACGGTTTAGAAATTATCGAAGTAAAAGGCTTTTTCGGTGAAATTAGTGTAAAGGGAAATTGGGGTATAGTATTTATCTTTTTTTTTCCCTCACCCACACTCACACACCCTTATTTCTGCTGAAATCAGCAGCCCTCCCCAAACTTTTCCCCACTTCTTTTGATTAAAGAAAAGAAAAGGAAAGAAAAGGAAATAATAGAAAATTGAAGCATGGTCTTGGGTTGACTTGGGTTGCTTCTCTCTCCTTGACTTCACACACACCAACCACACTCAATCCCTCATATTTCCTGGACGAATCTGGACAGCCCACCCCTCTCTTGAATCCTCACTTTCTTCACATCAAAAATCCTCCAAAATTGCTTCAAAATCCACATAAAAACATCACTAATCCCAAATCCAACTCCTACCCATTCTTTCTTGCCTATCTAGCATGGATCGAGGAGCATGGAAGCTACTTTTGGAGGCTAGGATTTGCATGCTAGATCCTTAATCTTGTGAGGTATAAATCAAGAGCTTTTGTTAAATTGTTATTTGAATACCTTAAATCAAGCATTATTAGTTTTTAATTTGGGTTTAATTGTATGTTTGGAAAAATTTAGTAAGGGTTTATGAAATTCAAGTTAGGGTTTTTTTATTATGTAATTGTGGTTGCAATTGTAGTTCTTCATATTGTGAAATGAAAACCTAATCAAATTTCTAGTTTGCAAATTGTTAGTTTGGAATTGTAATAATTAAGCTATATTGCTAGCTAGATTTTTGTAAACCATGAATTTAATTATGAGAAAAATATAATTAGGGTATTCATGGCATTATTAACATTTTAAAGTGTAGTTTAATACTTTAGTTCATGAAAATCCAAGCTAGATTGTAGTTTGTGCATTTTTGCTATAAAATTGTTAAAATTTAGGTATTTTGTAAACTAGAATTTTAGGGTTTTTGGAATTTAATGTGATTAAATTATGGTAATTGTTTTTATGACTTATTTAAGATATTTAGTGAATATCGTGGCCGCTAGATTCGTTTATACATCGAGTTTTGTACTAAAACGGTGATTTGTGCTTGCTAGATTTTCGGAAAAATGACTTTTTAAGTGAAATTGGGGTTTTTGTGAATTTTAAGCGATTTTATATTATAATTGGTACTTGTAATTGTACAAATGAATGTGTTGGGAGCTTTCTCGATGGTTTGGCATTTGTACGCCGACGTCGAGGGTTTTTGGGTCGATTTGTGAAAGCAACCATAGGTTTTGACCTATGTGGGATTCGTGCGTCGTTTTGGTCATGAGTCGGATTTTAATGCGATATGGTGTGTTATGATATGTAGGTACCCCATGTGAACTTCGTGACGACCAGCAAGCGCGTGGCGATGTCGGCACCGGCGAGCGAGGACCAGGTGAGTAGATTTATATCTACGGGGAGAAGTCGGGTGGATGGCGTATAGCACCCCCGCAGTTCGTGGAGATGTATACGGACACGTATACACACATATATATATTGTTTATATATTTTTTGAGTAATTGATGATAAATATGGATATTTGGTGTTCTTGGATGATTGAGTGTCGCGAAACCCTAGAGTAGCGGTCGCACCACACTTGCACACACCCACCCATACGTGCATACTTTCTTTTTTCTTTTGTGCTTATTCGGGAATATATAGTTATGTGTTCACATAGGTATGGGACTGTGTGTTCACATACGGATTTGAGGATAGTACTTGGGATTTATGATGAGTCGATGAGATTTGATTTGAGGCCGTGAGATCGGTGATATAGCAGGGTTCGTATTTGAGATACGACATGACGTTGTAGCGGGTCCTTAACGTAGTGTTTTACACACGTGCATGCATACTTAGGCGATATCAGTATTGTACTAGACGTAGATCAGTACCCGATCATGATATTTGATAAAGAGGATACCAGGTGAATAGTATGATGAATGTGATATTGACCTGTACGAAGAATTGGGGATGCCGTACGACGGATTTACGTACGAGCTATATCTTGATGATTGATCCGCACTCTTGACTTGGGATGTCTGATTATAGATATGGTATCGGATATGATATTATTGAGGCGGGATCACCGACTAATATATATACAGGTATGTATATGTATCGACTTAGATGTTAGGCGGTTTCCTTACCTGTAGTCCAGCTTGTTAGATTAGCCTTTTAGTTTAGTTTAGTTGTTAGATTAGATTCGATTCTTACCTATTTCAAAGCTTACGAATCATGCGTATTTTAAAAGACAGTTCAAAGGATTCTACGGATATTTCGAAAACATATCTTTTCTTAAAAACACCGTAGCCCTTATTTTCAAAACCCCATGATTCGTGTTATTTCAAAAGGCACCATTTGTAGGACTTATATTAGATTAGTGC
>CM057340.1:225746386-225753886 GCA_030015575.1 Agapanthus africanus
TCTTCACCTTTGCACCAAAACTCTTATCTCAGGGTCCAGACTTCATAAAGACATGTCAACTTCCAGAAGACTCCAGAGGTTTCTGCCAGATCAGGAAACTAGGGTTTCTAATGCTTAATTAATCCTAGCTTAAAACCCAAGCTAGCTCCTAACAAACTCTTTCTAGAAACTCCTCAACAAACTTTTGGAGGGAATTCTAATTTCAAACCTAGACCTAGGGTTTGGGAAGTCTATAAATAGAAGCCTAAACCTAGGGTAAAAAGGATCCCCAATCTAGTATCAAACTAGAGCCATTCTATCTCTTATCTCATCTTCTTCTTCCACAAGTCTAGTGACAAGGCTTGTGTGAAACCCTAACCCTAATTCCAATCAAAAGCCAAGATTCCCGAGTACCAAATCAAGCAAGAAGCCTTGCAACCTTTTATGAGCCTAGCCGATCTTCAACAGAGCAAGTGGTCCAAGCCGATTCACGACTCATGGAGCCGAGCGACGCCAAATTCGACAATTTAGTTCTTCCTCTTGTAGTTCTTGAGCGACTGTAATCAAATTGTTGATATAAATAAAAGGTGATATTCTTTTATCTTGTTTCCTTTAAATTCTTGTATCATGATTCAATCTAAATTTCTAGTTGTAATTCTTGTTGTGATGTTTGAGTAATACTCCGTTCGTCAAGGAGTCGAGACGATCAATAGAATGTTGATGTAATATATCTGAAAAACGATTCTTGATTCCTACGAGTTTTGTAAACCCTAGCAAGTTCAAGAACCGACGACCCATTTTGTTGCGATGCTTTCTTGATTGATATCGCTCGAAATTGGGGAGTTACGATCTTTTCTTGAAATTGCTAGAGGCTAGAATGTGAATGATATCGACGAAAGAACAAGGGTAAAATGATGAAACCCTAGTTTCACGAGAAAGCCCTAACTCTCGTCGATCATCATCGATCTAGTATCAATTCTTCGAAGGACAAGAACACGTTATCTTTAGATTACATCACGTCTATAGATCCGATCGATTCCTACGAGCCTCATTTAGATTCTTGACATTTTGGTTGGAAAAATTATCGAAACCCAATTCTTGATTGTTTATCAGTTTCTTGATTCTTGATTAAACTCGTGACACCTGAATCAATTGATAAATTCTTGAATCATGTTTTCTTTTCTTTTCGATTAACTTTTCGATTCAAACAAATTAAACATAGAAACGAATCGCACAATCCCTGTGGACGATCCGCACTTGCTTACGAACTACAACTGACACCGTAATTGATTGCGGTCAAATATTTTTGGTTGTGATTTCTATACAATTTTCTACTTACACGAACCGAGAATTTTCATACAATCAAATGGCGCCGTTGCCGGGGATCGCACGGTAATTCGTTTCATTTTATAGTTTGAATTGAAAGATTTATTTCATTAAGATTTTTGAGATCAAAATTCGTGCAAACCCTAAACAATTTGTTGTGGTTCATTGCAAGGAGATCTGGAGCTTTCTGGAAATTGGAAAAAATTTTGGAATATACCAGAAAGCTGAGGGAGTCTACAAAACCTCCCTGAAAAATTGTGGTACAGTGATCCCACACTTCGACCGCGGAAGGGCGGCATAAGTGCCTAATTGCGGTGGAACCGCGGTGGCCATGAGGGATCTCTGCAAACTTTTTGCTTCAGGTAAATTCTTACCTTCTTTTCTCTCCTCTTTTTAGCTCCAACTGACAATTTTCTGCAATATTCTTTGCAAAGAATAGCATCTTGCAAATTGCAAAAATTAAATTTGTGCGTGATTTTGTTTCTTGGTTGTTTGCATTCTAAATACGGATATTAAGGGGCACAGCCAAATCCAAATTAAGTGGGGATTTCATTACCTTTCCTAGGCCCCGAAAACCACAAAATTTGCATCCGCATTGACCCACATTAACTAAAAGAAATGTAGAGAAGACTCTAAGGACTGTCGCGCTCAATTAGGACAAGAGAAGGCCGTGGGTAATTCATTGCTTATCCGCGTTTTCTTGTGGTGCCTAAGGTGAGTGTGTCTAAGGCTAGTGGTTTTTAATTAGGCCCACTACTTACGTAGAGGAGTACCTTCCCACTTACCTGGCACTTATCCGGCCACAGGGGGACAAAGAGGCAGCGGAGAATTCTATCCTGCGACTTGTCTTTTGGCAGTTAGGAACGGTCTAGAGCCGGACCTAGGTGACCACTAGATTCTAGGGTTTGTGTGCTGCATTTGTTTTGTCGCATCATTTTTTCAAAAATCCGTCCCTTTTTCAAAGAAAACACCGCATTCATTCATTTACCCCTAATTAAAAGTCAACGCTGCCACTTGTACTAACCCTTTTTAGTGCAAGATAGGCTGGACACGGGATTCTAGTGTCCGTTTAGTCCGCGTACCTTTTATCGACTCCGAAGTCGATATTTCTCCATTTACCTTTTCTTTACCCACTACCACACCCACACCGATGGATCCGAATCCATCAAAATTCTTTAACCCTAATCTGCCGCCGTCCGTTGGTGTGCAGAATCCACCCCACATTTCTCTCCAGGAGAGGTGCTACCCTATTCGAGGTCCTCTTTCGACCTGCCTATCAACACCATCAGCCAATGGGGATAACTTTGAGATTAAGCCCCAGTACATCAATCTTTTACCCAAATTCCACGGACTCGAGACTGAGGACGCTTACGTTTTCATCACCAAATTTGAAAACGTATGCGCTATGATGGGTACGTCACAACTTTCAGTGGATGCTATGCGTCTACGACTTCTTCCATTTACATTGTGCGATATAGCCGAGAAGTGGCTATATAACACTACCGCACACTCTATTACGAATTGGGAAGAATTCGTCGCTGCATTCCTTAAGAAATTTTACCCAATGCAAAAGACAGCTCGAATCCGTAGCGAACTGAATCAATTTACCCAGCTCCCTGCTGAACCATTCTCTAAATGCTTTGAACGTTTCAAGGATCTTTTGGTTCAATGTCCTCATCACGGCATCCCTAGATGGGAGCTTTGCCGAATCATATATGAGGGCAGTAACCCTAATACTAAACAGAGCCTTGAAAACATGTGTCAAGGTACTTTTATGTCTAAGGATGATGGGGAAGCTTGGCGATATTTAGAAGAGTTCGCTGAAAAGTCTTTACAGTGGGAAAGTCCATCATTTAGGAGTGGCAACAACCAATCGGATGTTTCCATAGGAGTTAGAGCTGACATTTCAGCCATACACAAAAAAATCGAGACTATGGAAAACAAATTTTTAGCCGCCTCCCTTAATCAAATGTCACTTTCCAAAACTGTATGTGGCTGCTGTTCTGATCCGTCTCACTTGACGAAAGAATGTCCGTTTCAAGGTCGTGAGCATACCAATGCCGCATTTCAAAGACCTAGAAACGATCCATTTTCTTCCACATATAATCAGGGTTGGAGGAATCACCCTAATTTTGCTTGGAACCAATCACAATCTCAAAACACGGTTCCAAACCAAAACAATTTCCAAAAGGTCTCTCCACCACAACAGCAACCACAACTTCAATTGAGTCAGCACCCCTTTCAAGCACATAATTTTCAAAATCCGGTGAACACACCTACACTGTCTAGTCCTTTACAGTTGACCGGAACTGATGAATCCTCTTCTTTTGCACAATACATGAATTTGGTCTTAACAAATATCATGCAAGTTTCGGCTGAAATGAAGTCTTCTGTCGATAAAATTGAGAAAAACTCTGCGTCCCAAAATGAGAGTATTAAATCGATGGAAGAAGAAATTGCACGATTAAAAGCCGAAATTAGTGCAAGAGAGAAAGGGAAACTTTCAGCTCAACCCTTACCCAATCCTAGCTATTCACATCATGTGAATGCAATCACCACGTTGAGATCTGGAAGACCGCTTGACAATCATGTTGGGGACGAAGTTGATGATATTGACAATCCTATCAACACCCCGGTTGAGACCTTTCCACACACACACACTTCTAATTCTGACCCCAGTTCTTTTACCCCACCACCTTCTTCCGAGCCTATTCTTCGTTTCTCAAAAGGCTCGCCACTACAGCCCACCTCTTTTACTCCTCCACGGACGATCCCCACTTCTATACTGGGATCGGTTCCACACACACTTCCTTCTCCTATGATGGACCCAGCACTTATTGCTAAAGCACCTTATCCTAATCGGTTAAGGGCTAACACACCAAGTCCACATTTGGAGAAGATCACTGAGATGTTTAAACAGGTTAACATCAATATCCCTCTTCTAGATGCTATCCAACAAGTCCCCGCATATGCAAAAGTTCTTAAAGACTTGTGCGCTAGAAAGAGGAAGAAACAAATGCCCAAGAAGATATTCATGGCAAAGACTGTAGACACGGCTTTCCCCCAGCAATTACCGAGAAAACGTAAGGATCCTGGATATCCTACGATTTCCATCTCTATTGGGGAGGAACACATTAACCGTGCTCTACTAGATCTTGGGGCAAGTGTAAACCTGCTTCCTTTCTCAGTTTATGAGCAGTTAGGGATCAGAGAGTTGAAACCATCTTCTTGCACTCTCCAGATGGCTGACCGATCAATCACCAGACCTAGGGGTGAACTAGAGGATGTGTTAATAAAAATTGGGGAATTTATATTCCCTGTGGACTTTATTGTAATTGATACACAGCCTGTAGCGAACTCACGGAATCAAATTCCGGTGATTTTAGGTCGCCCCTTTTTGGCAACTTCTAACGCTATCATCAACTGTCGTAATGGTTCTATGACCCTATCCTTCGGGAAGAGGACAATTGAGATGAACATTTACAAATTGGGAAGTGTACCCTCTGAACCTACTGCTCAGGTCTGTTCTGTCGACTTAATGGATGTCGACGGCAGCGAATTTGATGATCCTCTTGATACAGATCTTGACTCTTTTCATATGTTATTGTTTGACCCAACTATGTATCATACACATACGGACTCTTCCACCGAGATGTCCGGGTCAACAATTAACACTGATTATGAACTGTTTTTAGAGTCTGAAGATCACCCCGCACTTTGTGATGACGCTATTCATCGGGGTATAGATGAAACTTTTGAGGAGATCTTCGCTGATGAACTCGCATTTTTGAATAACACGGGTGTTGAGAAGAATCATATCCCAATCAATGAAATTGAACCTCCACCCCTTCTTCTGAACTGTAAAAAGAATGCGAGTAATCCATCACATTCACTACATCGTCTCTCCAAAATGAGACGCACACACATTCTTTTCCACCACTTAACCTTTCCCCACTTCTTCTTCCACCAACCAGAGCACTGCATTGATAAAATTTTTGAATGGTTGGTGTTAACGTTCGGTCTTTGCAAAGCTTGGCATCGACCAATGATTTTTGACCCCCTCATGTGATTTTTAAAAAAGATTAACATTGCTTAAGTTTGGGGGGGTATAATCGGGCTCTTGGAAAGAAAATCTTTACAAAATAATGAGCCAAAAATAAGTTTGGGGGAGGTTCTTCACTTAAATATTTTGCCCCCACTAATAAATTCCTCCCAAGCTTACAGGTTTTTCGAGATATAGCGGAAGGCAACAGTGAGGACACTGTTGAAAACAAGTTTGGGGGAGGTTTGTGCTTATTTTTGCATCATTTGCATATCATTTGCATAAGCACAAAACATTTTCGAAAACCCATAAAAATTTAAAAATTTAAAAAAAAAAAAGATAAAAATATTTTTGTACATAAATAAGATAATAAAAGTTTAGATAGTGAAAAGTTACATCCATGAGATTAGAAAAATTTAAGAAAACCAAGAAAATTAGAAGTTTTCTTATACGAACTAGTAATAAGTGGTTATGAGCCGTTGTCCCAAGGGTTAGTAAGATTAAAGACGTCACTAATCTAAGGATAAAAATAAGTCTGAAAAATAGTTTCTATTCTGGAAGCCAAACATTTTGAACGTTGCTACCCTGCTATTCGCACTTACACACGTCTTAAAGCCCGGGATAGTAGAGGATACATTGAAATGCTCTTGTCTTAAAGCCAATGTATGAAGGAAATAAAAAGAAAAAGTGAATAAAAAAATATAAAGTGGTGAGAAAAATGAACACTGGTTTTGTTATCACCAAGGGAAATAAAAAAAATATATAGCGAGGGTGCCTCTTCACCTAGTGCCCTAAGGCCAACTGGTCTGGGAGTCACTGCTATGCCTGAGGTGGTGCAAGACGAGGAAAATACACCAAGTAAGCAAGCACAAGAGTAATCGGTCGGTTAGTAACTCAAGAAGTATTAACGGTCGCATGAAAGTGTGTGAGCAATCCTAATATTCATTAATTAAAAAGTACTGAGGCTGATAGGCAAAAGTATGATAGCTTGAATTGAATTCTCCGGGTGTAGGGATGTCCTTTAAACACACGCAGGGTTATATGATCGATGTTTGGAATAAAGATAGGAATGAAAAATAAGACGATGTTTTATTGAGGGTGGACGAGATTTCTAACATCTTTTCATGACCATTAAGATAGGGCTCATGACAACCGAAAAGCTAGCTTAGTTGGAAACCCTAATTTTCAAGGCTTTTCTTCTACAATTCTTATCTTTAAATGTAATATTCATGATCTTCCTTTTATTATTGGATTTTGTGGGTGCAATCCGCTGAAAACCCTCAGGAGACAACACTCCTCCTACTAGGGACACCTAGAGATTTAAAGGCTTGTTGCACGTGCTCAGTGCAATCGTGTTGCCTACGAAAGTGTGCTAGTTAGTTTTTCTCTTTCTTTATTTTCTCCTTCTCTTTTTAATACAACAGTTCGCTCGAGACGATCGAAATTAAGTTTGGGGGAATTTGATTAGTCGAAAATATTGCATATTTTAGCCGGCAATTTCCTCATCATTTGCATTCATATAGAAGTGTTCGGCATTCATATTTGACATATTATCAAAACTGTCGCAAAATATCAGATTACATGTGTTAGCCCTTAAAACCAGCACTATAAAGGAAATTGACTGCATTTCATGGCATCGCATCATCCCTATATTGCGCAACACTTGTTTTGAGATCTATGCAGGAAAACTCAGAAGCAAAGCCAAAAGAGCTGATCAAACATTACGCCAACTCAATGATTTCAGTTCTGGTATCAATCCAAAGGGACAAATACAATTCAACATATCCTATAAAGGCCCATACATCAGCCAAAGCAAGCACCAGAGAGCCCAAGCCCCAACTCTCCAAAAGAGCCGCGGAACCGCGGCCGGAGAAGGCTTGTGCCGCGGTTCCGCGGCGACTTGATGACATCATGTCTTTAGCTTTGCACCAAAACCCTTATCTCAGGGTCCAGACTTCATAAAGACATGTCAACTTCCAGAAGACTCCAGAAGTTTCTGCCAGATCAGCAAACTAGGGTTTCTAATGCTTAATTAATCCTAGCTTAAAACCTAATCTAGCTCCTAACAAACTCTTTCTAGAAACTCCTCAATAAACTTTTGGAGGGAATTATAATTTCAAACCTAGACCTAGGGTTTGGGAAGTCTATAAATA
>CM057340.1:225761386-225808886 GCA_030015575.1 Agapanthus africanus
ACACCGCGCATTTGAGTTGTGTGCATGAAATTGATGGATCTTGAAGCTGAACTTCGAGGTGGAACATTATTCCGGGGCGGAGCATCATCCCGGGGAGCATGATTCCCGGGGATCGGAGCATCATTCTGATTCGCGGAGCATAATTCCAGGGGATCGGAGCATCATTCTGATTCGCGGAGCATAATTCCAAGGATCAGAGCATTATTCCGAAGGGCGGAGCATGATTCCAGGGGATCGGAGCATCATTCCGAAGGGCGGAGCATGATTCCAGATTTTCGGAGCATCTTTCCGAAGAGCGGAGCATAATTCCAAGGATCGGAGCTTCATTCCGATGAGCGGAGCATCATTCCAATTTGCGGAGCATAATTCCAAGGGATCGGAGCATCATTCTGATTCGCGGAGCATAATTCCAAGGATCAGAGCATCATTCCGAAGGGCGGAGCATGATTCCAGGGTATCGGAGCATCATTCCGAAGGGCGGGGCATGATTCCAGATTTTCGGAGCGTCTTTCCGAAGAGCGGAGCATAATTCCAAGAATCGGAGCTTCATTCCGATGAGCGGAGCATAATTCCATAGTTCGGAGCATCTTTCTGATTCGCGGAGCATAATTCCAAGGATCGGAGCATCATTCCGAAGGGCGGAGCATGATTCCAGGGTATCGGAGCATCATTCCGAAGGGCGGAGCATGATTCCAGATTTTCGGAGCGTCTTTCCGAAGAGCGGAGCATAATTCCAAGAATCGGAGCTTTATTCCGATGAGCGGAGCATAATTCCAGAGTCCGGAGCATCTTTCCGAAGAGCGGAGCATAATTCCAGAGATCGGAGCATCGTTCCGATAATCGGAGCATGATTCCAGGATTCGGAGCATCATTCCGAAGGGCGGAGCATAATTCCTAGGTTCGGAACATCATTGCGAAGGGTGGAGCACGATTCCAAGGGTTCGGAGCATCATTCCGAAGTGCGGAGCATGATTCCAAGGATTCGGAGCATCATTCCGAAGTGCCGCAGACATTCTGACCGAAGCATGATTTCGATGCAGAGGTAAATTCCTAGGCGAAGTATAATTCCGACAAGGAAGGCAAATATTCCGAGGCGAAGCATTGATTTCGACACGGGATATATTCTGAGACGGAGCATGATTCCGGCGCAGAACATGTTGGCTAACTTGATTCCGAGAAGAAGCATAATTTCGACAGGGAAGGCAGGTACACCGAGGCGAAGCATCATTTCGATAAGCGGTGCATTCTGAGACGAAGCATAATTCCGACGCAGAGCTTGCTGGTTGACTTTATTCCGAGGCGGAGCATAATTCCGACGAGGAGGTCGTTGGTTGATTCCGAGCCGAAGCTGTCACGTCCCGAAAGTACGGAATATGACCGGCACTTAAACTACGAATGTCTCGAGGCATACGTAATCTAAGTAAGCCGAAAACCCAGAAATCCAAACCAAGAAAAGTAGTAGAGTGCAGGAAAAACCAACTTAAAGCAAGTAGTTTCAATAGCATAAGCCGAATTATGCGGTTTTTAAAAACATCAAAAATTTCCTGAAAATTTCGGCAGAGTCTCCTTTGTAAATACTGGCCCCCAAATGGGATACAACATGAATAGTATACGAAATCAATAAAAAGGCATCCCCAAGCGGGAGCTAGCTCTTCGTCAATCGACGGTCACAACCACACAAGCAATATAATATACAACGCCAACGGCGAGGATCAAAATTCAAAAGGAAACTCAAAAGCACAAGAAAACCGCAGAAATATAACGCGCGACTCTAAGGTCGAAGGAATAACATCACTGGTCTCTATCTCAAAATAAATACATGTTTGGTTGATGGAACTTCTAGATACAACAGAATAATAATAAACAAGATATATAATGGGGGTACGATACAAGTAAACCCACCTACTAGCAAATCACCCGAAGGAAACTATGCCCGCAAGCCGTAAAGAAACTTGTACGGCAAACCTGCAAGAAACTGGGGCACAACGGGGGTGAGTTGCCAACTCGTGAATAGAAAAACATCTACGAATAGAAATCGCATAAATAACACAATCTAGGTCAATGATCATAATATATCCTCAATATATATAACATGCAACCTATAACAAGGCTATGGTAAATATCTAACGCGAGTGTAATCTCATGTGCCCGTGTCAGTGCCTCAGGTTGCAATATATCATATGAATGAGGTATGAATGCATGAAAACAGAATACATGTAAATGAAGAACTGTTTTCATAATTTAGTGAGATTTCCTTTGTATTTTTAAACTGTAACTAACCTGCATTAATCTAATATAAGTCCTACAAATGGTGCCTTTTGAAATAACACGAATCATGGGGTTTTGAAAATAGGGGCTACGGTGTTTTTATGAAAAGATACGTCTTTTGAAATATCCATAGGATCCCTTGGGCTGTCTTTTAAAATACCCACGATTCGTTAGTTTTTTGAAATAGGTAAGAATCGAATCTAATCTAACAACTAAACTAAACTAAAGGGCTAAGCTAACAAGCTGGACTACAGGTAAGGAAACCGCCTAACATCTGAGTCGATCCATATACATACCTGTATATATATTAGTCGGTGATCCCGCCTTAATAATATCATATCCGATACCATATCTACAATCAGACATCCCAAGTCAAGAGTGCGGATCAATCATCAAGATATAGCTCGTACGTAAATCCGTCGTACGGCATCCCCAAATCTGGGTACGGCTCAATATCATATTCCTCACACCATCCCTCTGGTATCCTCTTTATTCAAGATCATAGTCTAGGGTACTGACCTATGTCTAGTACAATACTGATATCCTCAATATACTCATGATCTGACTACTGATCGACAATCTCGTACAAACCGATATCGTCAGCACATATCATCATCAAGGGGTATACGTCGCCCTATACGGCCTAATTGTAGGGTTGCTATGCACGCGCACAAGGGTCTACGAGGCATCAACCATGCCCGATTAAAAATTTAGCCGTGCCGAACAACCCGAATACGGATCTTTAAACTAGAGATTAGGTGAAAACTAGCATGCTAAACACTTTAACACTAAGTGAGAGGGATTACAACCTTTGTAGATCCGGTCCTTCACTTCATATGCTCCGTGTTGTGGTCCCTTCGTTGCGATCATCGGGTTCCGGACTCTCGAGAGGTTCCACGAAGAGAAAGATGCAACCTTTGCTTCCGATCTTCGATACTAAGATGATCTACCTTGAAGTTTCGTTAACACAAGCTTACACTCACTAAATGAAGTGAACACCCTCATCTAAATTGCAAGGATAGATGAGGATGATGAAGTAGGATTTTTGCTCTCTTTATTTATCTTTTTCTGATATTTATTCATCACTTTAGAAAAACTAGTAAGCTTTTTCATGAAGAGAATGAAGGAAGAAGATGAACAATAATAGAATTCTCATTTGTAATGAATAATAAAAAGTTATCATAATCATTTATGCAACCATGGTTGTAATAACCATTGTAGAGAGTTTACTAGGGTTAGCGTTTGGGTTGGGTTAAAGCATGAGTCACACACAAATATCTTTATCATGACAAAAGAAAAGCTTCTAGAATCAACTAGAAGGTTTAACCCTAATCCAAACCCTAATCATGTTTAAACTCCTCTAAACATGTTGCATTAATAATTATAATATGTTACAATATTATATATCACATATACAATATTTATTGTAACAAAATAAAATAATACATTTAACATATATCGCATATATATCAATGTATTACTCGACTGAGAAAAAGAATCTTTTAGTGAGCTAATATCAGTTAATGTCATTTAATATATCATATATATTATTATACATTAAATTATCGAATCAACACTTGATCCGACAATCCGGCTATATCGCATATAACCGACTAATATTTATCCGTACCGATTCATCGAATCAACACTTGATCCGATGACCCGGCTGATATCAAATAATGCGAGAATATAATACGGTATCACATATCGCATTATCCTCGGTCCCGCACATATCACATATGTGCTCCTACTCCATTTTGCCTGAGCCAAGAAACCTCTGTGTAGGACTCTAAAGAATCGTCAATACGCCGGCAGTAGGTGATGATCATATCAAACACCCACAAGCTGCAAGCGGTCAGCTAAACGTAACAGCTACCCAGGTATTGAGCGCTCAGAAGATCAACAAGCAAGCCTGTACATTCTCCTGTGAATCCAAACAGTAACACTCCCGTACAGTCCGGTCTCGTCGTCTGATATGTTGCATATCTCGCCTAGGGGTGGTAAACGTCAGACCCCAGTAGCTCGATAAGTCGTGTCGATATGAGGTCTATAACAGTTCGAGAAACTACTGATAACACTTACCAGTAAATCTCAGCAACCTTGGCCAGGGATTTCCGGTTATAGCCAATCGAACACAGCACAACATCAACTCCCTATAGCAGGAGAGACGAATCCCCTCCTATCGCTCATTGCCTCCATATGATTCGGGACTGTACCCAAAAGCCACCTTTTTGCACGCCCACTTGGACGTGGTATGATGGAAATCAAAGCACAGTGGGAATCATACAAGACTTTATGACGATCTCGGGTCGACAGACTACTCTGTACCAGTGTCACCGGAGAACTGCCATCTGACGTATGGTATAATACCATCTGGGAGTTCTCGGCGAGTCCGTCCAGTGTACCCAGTCTCCACTGAGCACCCGTACACCATCCTTGATGTCAAACACCGACGGATATGGTATCATCCATTGCCCATCATATGGGTCAAGATGCGTATACGCTAGTCTACTCTGGTGCATCGATGCCCTATCTCGATACACCCTCGACTAGGAACAGTTATAGGATGTACTCGTCGACTACCGTGGCCCCACTTGTATGATCTCATCATAGTCCCAGTAGTCGAGTACATATCCTAAGGGCTTTATCAACATGTAACATAGAGACAATCTGAGTACATGTTAAGATAAAGTACAACCAGATAGCATACTATCATGTCGAGCAAGAAAGTCCTCCTTATATATGTCCTAGCATCCACTACAATATACATCGTATGTACAGTAATGGCCTCTAGGGCATACATATAACTAACAATCTCCCACTTGCACTAGGGCCATCTGTTATGGTATCGCATACCCAACAATTAGCTGTGGTTGAAGTATCTCATACTCAACCGTCCCATAAAAAGTCTCTACTGGGAAAAAAGGCCTTTGTGAGTGGATCCGTGCTGTTGTCCTCTGTATCTACTCTCCTAACCTCGATCACTTCGGAGATCATCCATCTCCATGATCAGGTGATACTGCCTAAGAATTATATCTGGATTTCTGATGGGATGGTAGTTCCTTGGCTAAAGCCACAACTCCATTGTCACACAATGGTAGGAACAAAGTTCATCTCATGAACTTATATATATCCAGACTGCCTCTTTGGTAGCATCCTTGGTAACGATGTATCTTGCCTTTAATCGTCTAGTATGTCACGGTATCTAGCTTGGAACTCTTCCAACATACCGTCCCTCCACGGAGGGTATAAACAATGCCTGCGACTGACATTCAGTCGTCCTTCTCAGCCTGGAACCTTTCCAGTGATTCTCCCCAGGATCGATTGATACCATCTCACTACAACTAGTGAGTGTCCTAACATCCAATTAGATCTATCTCATAGATCCAAAACCCAGGATTTACGAGGTATCACTTTGATCCTATATGGAGAATCCTTGTGATAAGCGGAGATTGACCGAGCGTAGCATAGGAAACTCCTTCCCTATCAAGAGTATATCATCTACGTACTCTACGAGGATCAGCACCATACTCTCTACTACCTTTTCGTATATACAAGGTTCATTTACCAATTTGATGAAGTCAAACTCTTTGACTACCACATCAAAACAGATGTTCCAACTCCGCGATGCCTGTTTTATCATATAAAACATCTTGCACACGTTTCCGCTGCTCCCACTGTCTATGAAGCCCTCTGGCTGTGTACTTATAGACGCTCTTTTCTAAAATATCATTTAGAAAAGCAGTCATGACACCCAACCACCAGATATCGTAGTTATGGTATGTAGCCGTGGCAAGTAGGATCTGGATGGACTTAAGCATAGATCCTTAGAAAAGGTTTCAACATAATCCATACCTGGTCTATGATGCAAACCTTTAACAAGTCTAGCTTGGAAAGTCTCAACTTTTCCATGTACACCAAGTAATCTTCTCAAGATATACTTGCTCCTGATGGGGATTTAACCCTTCAGATAAAGCAACCAAAGTACATACTTTGTTGGTGTATAAGGATTCCATCTCAGATCGATAAGCATCCAGCCATTCTTACAGAGTCCCACTCCTGATGGCCAGCTCGAAACTAGTTCGATCATCATCTCATGATGCAATCCTCGCTCCCACTGTCATAGAGAAACCGAAGTATCTCTCAGGTGAGTGAGGAACCCTGCTAGATCGGCGGAGAGGCTGAGGTTCGTTGGAAACAATTGAATCCTTTGGTTCTACCAAATTATCAGCTGTAGTTTGTATAGCTGGAACATTTCCAGTTCTACATAACAGACCTTGCCTCGAGCTTGTCCGGATTTTGCTTTTTAGACATAGGCCGGACAACCCCAAATCTTAACAAACTTAAGATATGGGCTCTTCCCTTTCCATATCACATATGAAGTGGTAGGCAACTGATTTGATTTGAACCCTATTCAATAGGTATGCAGCTTCTCAAGCGCATAACACCCAAAAAGGAAATAGGAAACTCAGTAGTACTCATCATAGAGCACACCATATCAAATAGGGTGCTATTGCTCCGCCCCGATACACCGACGTGCTGTGGTGTATACGAAGGAGTAATGCTGAGAGAGAATCTCATTCTCCTTTAGAATAGTCCAGGAATTCCGTGCTCAAGTATTCTCCTCCTTGATCACATCAAAGGACATAATACTTTCTACCCGTATTTTCGGTTCTCTACTTCTAACTCATATTCTGTGAATATCTCAAAAGGTTCGGACTTGTGTTTCAACAGGAACATATGTCTGAATCTTGAGAGATTATCAGAGAATGTAATGAAGTACAAAGAACCGATCTTGGCATATGTAGACAGGGGACTTTCATACATCAGCATGTATCAATCCCAAAAGTTCACTAACTCTTTCTCTGTTTCCAACAAACAGAGCTATGGTCATCTTATCTTTGTGACATGACCGGCAAGTTTCACAAGATGTAAATTCAAACTAATTTAAATATGCATCTAAATGTAACTTCAGCCAGTCGGGTCGCATTGATATGACCTAGTCTACAATGCCTCAAGAAGGATTCATTCATTTCTGAACTATTCCTCTTGTGTGTGTTCTGTATACTAAGAACTGTAGTTTGATTTAGAACGTCTATGCTTTTAGATAACGTGCCTGAACCGATCAACTCTTGATATAGGAAATGTTCAAAACATTATCCAACAATACAGAATTATATCACTTCTTTACTAATAAAGAGACTGATATGATTTTGTATATCAGGTTCGGTATCTAATAACATTCGTTCAGAATCAATGTATTCAGGTAATACAGGGTGATAGTGACCAACAGACTTGGCTGCAACACTTGCACCGTTTTCTGTCTCATGAAACTTATCACCCGTTCTCAGTTCTCAACCTTTCTGTAGCCCATGTAACAGATTACATATACGGGATCCTGATCCGGTATCACATACCCAGGACGTAAAGGATACTGAGAAACAGTTCTGTGTAATGAACACACCCGAAGATGATGCATCAACATGCGCTTTCTTCGTTTGGGCGGCACGGGAAATCTGGTATTCCCCAATTTCCTGCTCTGTCTTATAACAATTATAAGTTGGAGCGGGACCAACGTTCCCCAGCTCAGTATAACAAGCGGGTTCGGTCAATATATCCATTTTATTATCTTGATTAAGGCGTGATATAGTCGCTACCTGGAGAGAGAGAGAAGAAAACACTCAGCGTATGGTCTTGCAAGATTAGATTTGTTATCTAATATATCTAATCAGGATGTCTCCCACAGTTTTAATCAAACCTTCCTTTAAACCCTAAAAGGAAAGACTAGCGGGGATTAATCACACGCTACAAGTTCGCCAATCTTTCAGCCAGGCCAGTGTCGGTACTTTGAGGGAGGTCCCTCGTGCTTTCGCACGAACCTAATTAAAGTAAACCTCGTTTTCCCAGAGGCGTAACCCCGTTAACACCTTTCTAGACACCTACTTGATCGGCTAATTGTAATGTGTAAAACTCTCCCAGGAGTAACTCTTACTCGCAGCGGGTATCGGGATCCAACTATCTCATAGAAGGTATGCAATCTCATTGCAAATTTCAACACTTGAAATCCCCAATAATATTTTACCCCTAGCAGCTATATGACCTTAACATGGTCAACAAATCATAAGTTCTAGTCAAGTTCAACCCATCATTTCCCGATTGAATTAAACCCACCCGCACGACCCTTAACATGGTCAACAAAGTCGCACGACTACCCTAATCCAATCGCATCATATGCTTATACAGATAAGCACTAATCAGCTACCGCACACTACGCCTTAACATAGTCAACAAACGTAGCACGAATACTAACTAGTACTTATCTGAAATGACGGAGGGCTACGACAGGTTTTTAAGAAAACGTTTTGCGTAATGAACTTGATATCGTTGTAGAATCAAGTGATTTTAAATAGAGTGTTTTTGAGGCTTTTCTTGTTTTGCTAAAGGGGTCACTCCCGGTGAAGGGATCGTCGGCCCTTTCCTCATCGAATAAGGTGCAGGATATTTCACAAATACCACTATGCAAAGCAAAACTCTAAAAGCAATCAAAAGACAAACCGAGTTTGTAGCATCTGCCAGTTATCGCTAAAGGAGTCACTCCCGGTGAAAGGATCTCGGTCCTTTCCCTATCGAATAAGGTGCTGGATGTTCTACAAGGAACACCGCTATGCAAAGCAACAACTAGAGCTACCAGTTTTTATAAACAAGTTTCTACAACATCTTAGGTTTCTTTTATTTCATTAATCTCATTAATGAAGTCCCATTTTATTATGCTTCACAAGCATCTCATTTGAAACGAAATCTGCAATATAACATATATCTCATATATATAATATAAACATTCGTCTCAGGCAGTAATATGATCTCATCACAGAACATTGCAGCAGAAGAACATATATGAAATATTGGATATACTAGGACGTCCGTGATTTCAATACGAGCCTGTATAAAACACGAATTCCACGGTCGCGATGAATAGCCAAACCCACATCCCTAGACCCCTACGAGAGTGGCAAGTAACACTGCCAATTCTAGGGTTAGGAGACCCGGTCTCGACTCCTCGAGATGGTCTCCCACAGGACCCTAGAACCCGGTTACTTGTGCTCCCCGCCTTGGGTCTACCTAATGCGGAAAAGTAAATAATATACTACGGTGACATCTTCCGCTACCTGGAAGTGCCCCAATAAAAGAATATTACATACAAATGAATTTTACACGAATGAAAAAGAAAAACTCTCATCTCACATAAAACCCCCGGCTATTCAGAACGCGACGATCCAATATAACATATCACAGCAACACATAATATCTCATATCATCAACGTAAACAAGTATGCGTATCCCGATTGTCGTTGATGTATAGCAACGAAGCCGGCGATACACCACATACTACGCTTACGGTCACAGAAAAGAAAGTGAAAAACTACAACAGTTGGAATCCGCAACTTCCTTAGACATCACATGCCTAACCAAATGAATTCCTTAGACATCGCATGCCTAACAATTATAAACCCCGCATTTTAGTCTTATTTATCGAAAACTCTTTTCAATATCAAGTCGGGCAATTCAACAAGATTCCCAACGTCCTGATCGAATGCTCGTCGCAAACTTTAGTAAACGGCCGCACCCCAGATGCCGTCGACGAAGTGCACTAAGGCGGAACACCGCTGCCGCGAGCACCCGAACGGATGCTTTCGGTGACGGGGTTCTCCTATAGTCACTTGGTCGGGGCTATGGGGCGTAGCTGTCTATTAAGTTTTCCCGGCGAGTATCCGCGTACACTACGTGATTGCGACGGACTTTTGATCACATTAAAATTCCGTGGCAACCGATCATTTGAGACTAAATTGCTATGTTTATAATATTCAAATTAGTTATCTCATAACTACCTGTGGATTTCAAATATTGTATCACATTCCAGATAAATAGACAAAGTTAAACTTTCCGATCGAATCTTCAAACACCCAAGATTTCCCCAATATATCTCAACACTTGAAATCAGTTTAAAAACATCCATCACATGCCACAGTACCAATGGTCCAGCCGTAGAAGGGTCAAGCCAACGCCTCACATGTGGCACGCCGTACTGCCCCAAACCCTAAGGTTCAAAAGGCAGTTCAAGACGGTCACATAATCGAGTTAAGGTTTGTTGTCTTCTAGAGGGTCCACCGCGTTACTTGCACGACTTAGAACATTCTTAAACATGAGGAAAAATCCAACTTTTGAAAAATTTTCCGATAGGGGAAAAAGTGAGTTATTGATATCCGTTCGAACTTTTTAACAGTTTCAAAAAATATCCGGAATCCACATAGACAAAATCATATAATCCGATCGACTCATCGAATTCCCAAAACAATCCAGAAAATTCAACTCTTGAATAAATATTAAAAATTCCCATAAAACTCAGCACTGTGAAAGAGGAATTACTGTGCAAAATAGGAAGGGTGACGTCATCAAATGGCCGCGGAACCGCCGCGGAAGCCAGGCTTCCGCCGCGGTTCCGCCGCACTTTTGACGAATTAGCCCCACGAATTTCACAGTAATTCTAATAAGACCCTGCTGAATTTTTTAGAAATTTTTAATCTGGAAAAAACCCAGTTTTCAGAAAAAGTCCAGAGAGCATATTCGGGTTAGGGTTTTGATTCGATCGGGTTTCAAACGTCGTCTAGACTTCGCCTAAAGCTCTAGCTTAGCTCTGATACCACTGTAGGGTTGCTATGCACGCGCACAAGGGTCTACGAGGCATCAACCATGCCCGATTAAAAATTTAGCCGTGCCGAACAACCCGAATACGGATCTTTAAACTAGAGATTAGGCGAAAACTAGCATGCTGAACACTTTAACACTAAGTGAGAGGGATTACAACCTTTGTTGATCCGGTCCTTCACTTCATATGCTCCGTGTTGTGGTCCCTTGGCTGCGATCATCGGGTTCCGGACTCTCGAGAGGTTCCACGAAGAGAAAGATGCAACCTTTGCTTCCGATCTTCGATACTAAGATGATCTACCTTGAAGTTTCGTTAACACAAGCTTACACTCACTAAACGAAGTGAACACCCTCATCTAAATGGCAAGGATAGATGGGGATGATGAAGTAGGATTTTTGCTCTCCTTATTTATCTTTTTCTGATATTTATTCATCACTTTAGAAAAACTAGTAAGCTTTTTCATTAAGAGAATGAAGGAAGAAGATGAACAATAATAGAATTCTCATTTGTGATGAATAATAAAAAGTTATCATAATCATTTATGCAACCATGGTTGTAATAACCATTGTAGAGAGTTTACTAGGGTTAGGGTTTGAAAGGTTCCTAGGCACCCTAGTGGGTTCTCACAAGGCATCGAACATGCCAAATTAAAATTTTTAGTGCCGAGAAACCCTAGACTACGGATCTTTAACTAGATGTTTAGGCGAAATAGAAAGTTAGTTAACAGTTAACTACTATGATACGGATATACAACCTTTGTAGATCCGGATTTCCACCTCCACGGCTCCGCAACGTCATGTCCTCGCTGTCCATCATGAATCCTTGACTCGATCATCGGCTTCATCGGGAAAGCAAGCGGAATAGCTCGTCGGCTTTGTGTCAAAGACGATCTACGTCGAGGTTGCACAAACTCAAGCTCCGACTTCACAAACTTGTGAAACTTGTGAAGAAAACACCCAAAACAACTTGGCAAGAGGTAGAGGGTGAAGAAATAGGAGGTGGGTTCACTTTGGATTTGGATTTAACTCACTAAAGCTCAAGTTGCCATTGGAGTAGCAAGCTTGAAGAAGAAGAAGAAGATGAGCTCAAGATAAAATTATGATAAGTCTTGTATTAAAAATAAAATAAAATCAAAATACTTATCATATCTTGAACTAGGGTTAAGTGTAGAGAATTAACCATGGTCACTTTAGAGGGTTAGGGTTAAGCAAGAGGATAAGAATGGTTGCTAAAGTCAAGGGTTCAAGAAGCTTCATACAAGAAACAAATATAGCCACCATTCTCATTTTGAATTTATCCACATAAATAAACAAATAAATGGATAAATAAATATGTATGCAAAACCCTAATTATCAATTAACCATGGATTAATTCTATAAACTTAACTAATGATCAAGTATCATCAAACATGATACAAAAAGTGCACAAAAGTATATCACATATACAATGTGCAATCCAAGTGAGAAAAATCCGTTTAAAGTGAACCAATACTAGTTAATGCAAAGTAATATATCAAATATATAATTATACATTAAATCATTAAATCAACACTTGATTCAATGATCCGGTCATGTCGCACATAACCGACTAGTATTCAATGCATCGATTTATCGAATCAATGATTCGATAACTAGGTCATATCGAATATAACCATTCGAAACATATATCGCGAGAATGAAGTGCGGTATCACATACACGCCTTATTCTCGGTCCTGCACATATCTCATATGCGCTCCTATTTCGTTTCGCTTGAGCCAGGAAACCTCTGTGTAGGACTCTAAAGACTCGTCAATACGCCGGTAGCAGGTGATGATCATATCAAGCACCCACAAGCCGCAAGCGGTCTGCTAAACGTAACGGCCACCCGGGTATTGAGCGATCAGAAGATCGACGAGCTAGCCCGCTCACACTCCTGCGAATCCGACCAGTAACACTTACCATACAGTCAAGTCTCTTCGTCAGATACGTCGCATATCAAGTCTAGGGGTGGTAAACGTCAGACCCCAATAACCCGATAAGTCGCGCTGATATGAGGCTCGTAACGGGTCGAGAAACTACTGGTAACACTTACCAGCAAATCTCTGATCAGCCCTGGCCAGGGACTTCCCTGTTACGGCCAATCGAGCACTGCGCAACATCAACTCCCAATACCGGGAGAGACGAAACCCCTCCTATCGCTCATTGCCTCCATGTGATTCGGGACTGTACCCAAAGACCACCGTTTTGCACGCCCTCATGGACGTGGTAAGGTGGAGATCAAAGCACAGTGGG
The DNA here is from genome assembly GCA_030015575.1 of Agapanthus africanus. Taxonomy (NCBI): domain Eukaryota; kingdom Viridiplantae; phylum Streptophyta; class Magnoliopsida; order Asparagales; family Amaryllidaceae; genus Agapanthus; species Agapanthus africanus. Next base: position 225,774,630 of record CM057340.1, read on the forward strand.
AATCACACAAGACTCTATGACGATCTCGGGTCTACAGACTAATCTGTACAAGTGTCACCTGAGAACTGCCATCTGACGTGAGGTATAATACCATCTGGGAGTTCTCGGCGAGTCCGTCCAGTGTACCCAGTTTCCACTGAGCACCCGTATACCATCTCTGATGTCAAACACCAATGGATATGGGATCATCCATCGCCCATCACATGGGTCGAGAAGCGTATACGCTAGTCTACTCTGGTAAATCGATGCCCCGTCTCGAGATACCCACGACTAGGGACCTTGAAGGATGTACTTATGGACTACCATGTTCCCACTAGTATGATCTGCATCATAGTCTAGGTAGTCAAGTACAAATCCTAAGGGCTTTACCAACATGTAACTATAAGACAGTATAAAGAGACTAGTGTACATGTTAAGATAAATGGCAACCAGATAGCATACTATCATGTCGAGCAAGAAAGTCATCTCTATATATGTCCAAGCATCCAATATAATATACATCATCTGTACAATACTGGCCTCTAGGGCATACATACAACTAACAATCTCCCACTTGCACTAGGGCCAGCTGCTGTAGTATCTCATACCGAGCATCCCGAAGAGTCTCTCAAACTGTATCTGGGGAATGGCCTTCGTGAGTGGATCCGCCGTGTTGTTCTTCGTGTCAACTCTCCTGACCTCGATCTCCCGGCGATCAACTATCTCCCGGATCAGGTGATACCGCCTCAGAATATGCCTGGACCGCTGATGGGACCTGGGTTCCTTGGCCAAAGCCACCGCTCCATTGTTATCGCAATACAAAGGTATTGGATGCTCAATGGATGGAACCACTCCAAGTTCAGTAATGAACTTCTTGATCCAGACAGCCTCTTTGGCAGCATCGTTGGCAGCGATGTATTCAGCCTCCATCGTCGAGTCTGCCACGGTTTCCTGCTTGGAACTCTTCCAGCTAACCGCCCCTCCGTAAAGGGTAAAGACAAAGCCCGACTGCGACTTAGAGTCGTCCTTATCACTCTGGAAGCTCGAATCGGTAAAGGACTCCACTTGGAGTTCTCCGTTACCATACACCAAGAACATATCTCTAGTCCTTCGCAAGTACTTGAGAATGCTCTTCACAGCTGTCCAGTGACTCTCTCCAGGATCAGCTTGATACCTGCTCACTACACTTAGTGAGTATGCTACATCGGGTCTGGTACATAGCATCGCATACATGATAGAGCCTACTGCCGAAGCATAGGGTATCCCTTGCATGCGAGCTCTCTCCAAATCAGTCTTGGGAGACATCTCTTTGGAGAGAGTGACTCCAGAGATCGTGGGTAAGTTCCCACGCTTGGACTCTTCCATACTAAACCTCTTTAGTACGGTGTCAATGTATCTGGATTGGGACAATCCCAAAATCCGTTTGGATCTATCTCTATAGATCCTGATTCCCAATATGCAGGAGGCATCACCAAGATCTTTCATTGAGAATCTTTGTGATAAGAAGAGCTTGACCGATTGCAGCATAGGAATGTCATTTCCTATCAAGAGTATGTCGTCCACGTACAATACGAGGAAGACAACCTTACTCTCTGCCACCTTCTTGTAGATACAAGGTTCATCTGGATTTTTGACGAAATCAAACTCTTTGATAACGACGTCAAAGCAGATGTTCCAACTCCGTGATGCTTGCTTTAATCCATAAATGGATTTAAGCAGCTTGCACACCTTCCCGCTGCTCCCACTGTCTACGAAGCCCTCTGGCTGAGTCATGTACACGCACTCTTCTAAATCACCATTTAGAAAGGTGGTCTTAACATCCATTTGCCAGATTTCGTAGTCATGAAAGGCAGCAATGGCAAGCATGATTCGGATGGATTTAAGCATAGCCACTGGAGAAAAGGTCTCGTCATAGTCCACACCTGGTCTTTGACGAAAACCCTTTGCTACAAGTCTAGCTTTGAAAGTCTCCACTTTCCCATCTACACCAAGTTTCTTCTTAAAGATCCACTTGCTCCCAATGGGTTTTACCCCTTCAGGAGCAACTTCCAAAGTCCATACTTTGTTGGTGTACATGGAATCCATCTCGGACCGCATAGCATCCAGCCATTTCACTGAGTCCCCACTAGTGATGGCCTGCTCGAAGCTAGTTGGGTCATCATCCTCCATGATGCAATCCTCACTGCCACCATCAATGAGAAAACCGTAGTATCTCTCAGGTTGGCGAGGAACCCTACTAGATCGGCGGAGAGGCTGAGGTTCGTCGGGAACTACAGAATCCTCTGGTTCCACCAGATCTTCTGTTGTAGCTTCTGCAGCTGGAACCTCTTCCAGTTCTACCTCATGACCACTAATCTCTTTTTCAAGAAATTCCTTTTCTAAAAAGGTGGAATGCCGAGAAACAAACACTCTTTGTTCCTCAGGGTGGTAGAAGATATACCCTTGAGAATTCTTGGGATATCCTACAAATTTGCATAGAACAGACCGTGCCTCGAGTTTGTCCGGATTTTGTCGTTTGACATAGGCTGGACAACCCCATATCTTAACATAGTTAAGACATGGTCTCTTCCCTTTCCATATCTCATATGGAGTGGTAGGCACAGATTTGGTGGGGACCATATTCAATAGATGTATGGCTGTCTCAAGCGCATACCCCCAGAAGGAAATAGGTAACTCAGCTGTGCTCATCATAGAGCGCACCATATCTAATAGGGTGCGGTTCCTCCGTTCTGATACACCGTTGTGCTGTGGTGTATATGGAGGAGTCAGCTGAGAGAGAATCCCATTCTCTTTTAGGAATTCCAGGAATTCATTGCTCAAGTATTCACCTCCTCGATCAGATCGAAGGATTTTAATACTTTTTCCGGTTTGGTTTTCGACTTCTTGTTTATATTCTCTAAATTTCTCAAAAGCTTCAGACTTGTGTCTTATCAAGTACACATGTCCGTATCTTGAGAGATCGTCAGTGAATGTAATGAAGTACGAAGAACCATCCGTGGCATGTGTAGACATGGGACCACATACATCACTATGTATCAGTCCTAAGAGTTCGGTAACTCTTTCTCCGTGTCCCGTAAACGGAGTCTTGGTCATCTTGCCTTTGAGACATGACTGGCAAGTGTCATAAGATGAAAATTCGAAAGGTTTCAAATATCCATCTTTATGCAACTTAGCCAGTCGTGTCACATTGATGTGACCCAGTCTACAATGCCACAAAAAGGATTCGTTGAGTTCAGAACTCTTCCTCTTGTGTGTGTTTGTTATGCTCAGGACTGTTGATTGGTTTAGAACATAAATGCCATTGCACAACGTGCCTGATCCAACCAACTTTTGGTTATGGAAAATGTTCATAACATTGTCCTGTAATACAAAATTATATCCTTCTTTACTTAGCAAAGAAACCGATATAATGTTGCATATCAGGTTCGGCATGTAATAGCATTCGTTCAGAACTAATGTATTACCAGTTGGTAATACAAGGTGATATTCCCCGACAGTCTTAGCTGCAACAATTGCACCATTTCCAACTCTAATGTCTTTATCACCTTCTCCAAGTTCTCTACCTTTCCTTAGCCCATGTAACTGATTACATATATGGGATCCTGACCCGGTATCCAATACCCAGGACGTAGAGCAAATGGAGAAACAGTTCTCAGTAACGAACACACCCGAAGAAAATGCATCATCATGTACTTTCTTCATTCGGGTGGCATGGGAATCCTGGTATTCCCCTATATCCTGTTCAGTCCTATAACTCTTATAGGAAAGAACGGAACCAACGTTCCCCAGCACAGTATAACATGCGGGTTCGGTCAATACATCCATTTTATTATCTTTATTAAGGCATGAAATGGTCGCTACCTGGAGAGAGAGAGAAGAAAACACTTTAGCGTATGCTCGTGCAAGATCAGATTGGTTATTATCTTATCTAATCAGGATGGCTCCCACTGCTTTTTATCAAATCTTCCTCCAAACCCTAAAAGGAAAGACTAGCCGGGATTAATTACACACTACAAGTTCGCCAATCTTTCAGCCAGGCCAGTGTCGGTACTTTGAGGGAGGTCCCCCGTGCTTTCGCACGAACCTAATTACTGTAAACCTCGTTTTCCCAGAGGCATAACCTCGTTAACACCTTTCTAGACACCTACTTGATCGGCTAATTGTAATGTGTAAAACTCTCCCAGGAGTAACTCTTACTCGCAGCGGGTATCGGGATCCAACTATCTCATAGAAGGTATGCAATCTCATTGCAAATTTCAACACTTGAAATTCCCGATAATATTTTGCCCCTAGCGTGCTATGACCTTGACGAAAGCCAACAAACCACAGCCCGCTAGTCAAGTTCAACCCGTACATTTCTTGACTGAATTAAACCCACCCGCACGACCCTTGACGAAAGCCAACAAAGCCGTACGACTACCCTAATCCAGTCGCATCATATGCAGCAGATAAACAGCACATAGCTACCGCACACTACACCTTGACGAAAGCCAACAAATGTAGCACGAATACTATATGTAATTTATCTGAAATGACGGAGGGCTACGCAGGTTTTTCATAAAAACCATGAGCGTAATGAACTTGATATCGTTGTAGAATCAAATGATGTTTTGAAATGGAGTGATTTTGAGGCTTTTCTAGTTTTGCTAAAGGAGTCACTCCCGGCGAAGGGATCTCGGTCCTTTCCTCGTCGAATGAGGTGCGGGATATATCATATATATCACTGTGCAAAGCAAAAACTCTTAAAAGCAATCAAAGCCAAACCGAGTGTGCAGCATCTGCCAGTTATTGCTAAAGGAGTCACTCCCGGTGAAGGGATCTCGGTCCTTTCCTCGTCGAATGAGGTGCGGGGTATATCATATATACCGCTATGCAAAGCAAGAACTGTAGCTACCTGTTTTATTTTAAAATTCGATTCTACAACATCTTAGGTTTCTTATCTTTCATTAATCACATTAATGAAGTCCCATCATTTAAATACCTAAACATCACAGATAGATATGACGTACACTTATGCCATCCGCATTCGCCTCGATGTCCCCTCGTGCACCGTTAGGTTAGGTAACTAACGACAGAGCAGGGCAGGGCTAGCGCGGGTGTAAAACATAAGTAACGTCTATATAATATATCATATATACTATATACTATATCCATCTCAGAATCACAACACAGATATCGCAGCAGAATAAATATATGAAATATTGGATATACTAGGACGTCCGTGTTTTCAATACGAGCCAGTATAAAACACGGATTCCACGGTCGTGATGAATAGCCAATCCCACACCCCCAGACCCCTACGAGAGCTGCAAGCAACCCTGCCAATTCTAGGGTTAGGAGACCCGGACTCGACTCCTCGAGTTGGTCTCCCACTGGACCCCAGAACCCGGTTACTTGTGCTCCCCTCCTTGGGTCTATCCTAGTGCAGAAAAGTAAATAATATACAAAGGGTGACAACTCCCGCATCCTGGAAGTGCCCCGAATAAAAGAATATTACATACAAGTTTTTACATGAATGAAAATGAAAAACACTCATCTCACATAAAAAACCCCGGCTATTCGAACACGACGATCCAATATAACATATCCAGCAACACATAACATCACATGTCATCAACGTAAGTAAGTATGCATACCCCAATTGTCGTTGACATATAGCAACGAAACCGGCGATATCACATATTACACTTACGGTCACAGAAAAGAAAGTGTAAAACTACAACAATTGGAATCCGCAATCTCTTTAGACATCACATGCCTAACAGTTATAAATCCCGCATTTTAGTCCCATCATCGAAAACTCTTTTCGATATCTTGTGAAACTAAACTGCTAGATCTATAACATTCATCCAGTTATCTCATAACCTTTTGTGAATTCCAATTATTGTATCCAATTCCGGATAAATAGAATATATCAAACTTTCCGATCGAACTTTCGAACACCCAAGTTTTCCCGACACCGATCAACACATGAAATAGGTTCAAAGACATTCACTTCATACCTCAGTACCAACGGTCCAGCCGTAGAAGGGTCAAGCCAACGCCTCACATGTGGCACGCCGTACTGCCCCAAACCCGAAGGTTCAAAGGGCAGTTCAAGACGGTCACATAATCGAGTTAAGGTTTGTGTCTTCTAGAGGGACCATCGCGTTACTTGCACTACTCAGAACGTCTTTTAACCACACAATAATCCAACACTTGGATATTTTGGCAGGGGAAAACCTGGGTATTTTTATCCGGTCGAACTCTTTAACATATTCTACAGTTATCTGGAAAAACACTTAGACAAAGTTTGATATTCCGATCGAATTCATCGATTCCCAATATAACTCCAGAGCACTCAACCCTTAAATTAATTTAAAAATATCCATAAAACTCACAAGAATTTATCAGGTATTACTGTGCAAAAATAATGGGATGACGTCACTGTTTGACCGCGGAAGGGCGGCAGAAAGCATGCTTCTGCCGCGCTTCCGCGGCTGAATGAACAGTTGATGGGATCGTTTTGCACAGTAATGCTTAGAATTCTATGCTGAATTTTTTAGACATTTTAAATATTGAAAAATCCCAGATTTATGAAAATGTCCAGAGAGCTCTAAAATTCTAGGGTTTCGAGTTCGTTCGGACTTCAAACGTCGTCGGGACTTCGCCTAAGGCTCTAGCTAGGCTCTGATACCAGTGAAAGGTTCCTAGGCACCCTAGTGGGTTCTCACAAGGTATCGAACATGCCAAATTAAAATTTTTAGTGCCGAGAAACCCTAGACTACGGATCTTTAACTAGATGTTTAGGCGAAATAGAAAGTTAGTTAACAGTTAACTACTATGATACGGATATACAACCTTTGTAGATCCGGATTTCCACCTCCACGGCTCCGCAACGTCATGTCCTCGCTGTCCATCATGAATCCTTGACTCGATCATCGGCTTCATCGGGAAAGCAAGCGGAATAGCTCGTCGGCTTTGTGTCAAAGACGATCTACGTCGAGGTTGCACAAACTCAAGCTCCGACTTCACAAACTTGTGAAACTTGTGAAGAAAACACCCAAAACAACTTGGCAAGAGGTAGAGGGTGAAGAAATAGGAGGTGGGTTCACTTTGGATTTGGATTTAACTCACTAAAGCTCAAGTTGCCATTGGAGTAGCAAGCTTGAAGAAGAAGAAGAAGATGAGCTCAAGATAAAATTATGATAAGTCTTGTATTAAAAATAAAATAAAATCAAAATACTTATCATATCTTGAACTAGGGTTAAGTGTAGAGAATTAACCATGGTCACTTTAGAGGGTTAGGGTTAAGCAAGAGGATAAGAATGGTTGCTAAAGTCAAGGGTTCAAGAAGCTTCATACAAGAAACAAATATAGCCACCATTCTCATTTTGAATTTATCCACATAAATAAACAAATAAATGGATAAATAAATATGTATGCAAAACCCTAATTATCAATTAACCATGGATTAATTCTATAAACTTAACTAATGATCAAGTATCATCAAACATGATACAAAAAGTGCACAAAAGTATATCACATATACAATGTGCAATCCAAGTGAGAAAAATCCGTTTAAAGTGAACCAATACTAGTTAATGCAAAGTAATATATCAAATATATAATTATACATTAAATCATTAAATCAACACTTGATTCAATGATCCGGTCATGTCGCACATAACCGACTAGTATTCAATGCATCGATTTATCGAATCAATGATTCGATAACTAGGTCATATCGAATATAACCATTCGAAACATATATCGCGAGAATGAAGTGCGGTATCACATACACGCCTTATTCTCGGTCCTGCACATATCTCATATGCGCTCCTATTTCGTTTCGCTTGAGCCAGGAAACCTCTGTGTAGGACTCTAAAGACTCGTCAATACGCCGGTAGCAGGTGATGATCATATCAAGCACCCACAAGCCGCAAGCGGTCTGCTAAACGTAACGGCCACCCGGGTATTGAGCGATCAGAAGATCGACGAGCTAGCCCGCTCACACTCCTGCGAATCCGACCAGTAACACTTACCATACAGTCAAGTCTCTTCGTCAGATACGTCGCATATCAAGTCTAGGGGTGGTAAACGTCAGACCCCAATAACCCGATAAGTCGCGCTGATATGAGGCTCGTAACGGGTCGAGAAACTACTGGTAACACTTACCAGCAAATCTCTGATCAGCCCTGGCCAGGGACTTCCCTGTTACGGCCAATCGAGCACTGCGCAACATCAACTCCCAATACCGGGAGAGACGAAACCCCTCCTATCGCTCATTGCCTCCATGTGATTCGGGACTGTACCCAAAGACCACCGTTTTGCACGCCCTCATGGACGTGGTAAGGTGGAGATCAAAGCACAGTGGGAATCACACAAGACTCTATGACGATCTCGGGTCTACAGACTAATCTGTACAAGTGTCACCTGAGAACTGCCATCTGACGTGAGGTATAATACCATCTGGGAGTTCTCGGCGAGTCCGTCCAGTGTACCCAGTTTCCACTGAGCACCCGTATACCATCTCTGATGTCAAACACCAATGGATATGGGATCATCCATCGCCCATCACATGGGTCGAGAAGCGTATACGCTAGTCTACTCTGGTAAATCGATGCCCCGTCTCGAGATACCCACGACTAGGGACCTTGAAGGATGTACTTATGGACTACCATGTTCCCACTAGTATGATCTGCATCATAGTCTAGGTAGTCAAGTACAAATCCTAAGGGCTTTACCAACATGTAACTATAAGACAGTATAAAGAGACTAGTGTACATGTTAAGATAAATGGCAACCAGATAGCATACTATCATGTCGAGCAAGAAAGTCATCTCTATATATGTCCAAGCATCCAATATAATATACATCATCTGTACAATACTGGCCTCTAGGGCATACATACAACTAACAGGGTTTGGGTTGGGTTAAAGCATGAGTCACACACAAATATCTTTATCATGACAAAAGAAAAGCTTCTAGAATCAACTAGAAGGTTTAACCCTAATCCAAACCCTAATCATGTTTAAACTCCTCTAAACATGTTGCATTAATAATTATAATATGTTACAATATTATATATCACATATACAATATTTATTGTAACAAAATAAAATAATACATTTAACATATATCGCATATATATCAATGTATTACTCGACTGAGAAAAAGAATCTTTTAGTGAGCTAATATCAGTTAATGTCATTTAATATATCATATATATTATTATACATTAAATTATCGAATCAACACTTGATCCGACAATCCGGCTATATCGCATATAACCGACTAATATTTATCCGTACCGATTCATCGAATCAACACTTGATCCGATGACCCGGCTGATATCAAATATCGCGAGAATATAATACGGTATCACATATCGCATTATCCTCGGTCCCGCACATATCACATATGTGCTCCTACTCCATTTTTCCTGAGCCAAGAAACCTCTGTGTAGGACTCTAAAGAATCGTCAATACGCCGGCAGTAGGTGATGATCATATCAAACACCCACAAGCTGCAAGCGGTCAGCTAAACGTAACAGCTACCTAGGTATTGAGCGCTCAGAAGATCAACAAGCAAGCCTGTACATTCTCCTGTGAATCCAAACAGTAACACTCCCGTACAGTCCGGTCTCGTCGTCTGATATGTTGCATATCTCGCCTAGGGGTGGTAAACGTCAGACCCCAGTAGCTCGATAAGTCGTGTCGATATGAGGTCTATAACAGTTCGAGAAACTACTGATAACACTTACCAGTAAATCTCAGCAACCCTCGCCAGGGATTTCCGGTTATAGCCAATCGAACACAGCACAACATCAACTCCCTATACCGGGAGAGACGAATCCCCTCCTATCGCTCATTGCCTCCATATGATTCGGGACTATACCCAAAAGCCACCTTTTTGCACGCCCTCTTGGACGTGGTATGATGGAAATCAAAGCACGGTGGGAATCACACAAGACTCTATGACGATCTCGGGTCGACAGACTACTCTGTACCAGTGTCACCGGAGAACTGCCATCTGACGTATGGTATAATACCATCTGGGAGTTCTCGGCGAGTCCGTCCAGTGTACCCAGTATCCACTGAGCACCCGTACACCATCCTCGATGTCAAACACCGACGGATATGGGATCATCCATTGCCCATCATATGGGTCAAGATGTGTATACGCTAGTCTACTCTGGTGCATCGATGCCCTGTCTCGATACACCCTCGAATAGGAACAGTTATAGGATGTACTCGTCGAGTACCGTGGCCCCACTAGTATGATCTCATCATAGTCCCAGTAGTCGAGTACATATCCTAAGGGCTTTATCAACATGTAACATAGAGACAATCTGAGTACATGTTAAGATAAAGTACATCCAGATAGCATAATATCATGTCGAGCAAGAAAGTCCTCCTTATATATGTCCTAGCATCTACTACAATACACATCGTATGTACAGTAATGGCCTCTAGGGCATACATATAACTAACACTAATATCAATATCCTAGCATATCATGTCTCATATCACGATCACATGAGGACCATTTTATTTATAACACTATTCATCCGTATCGTCGTCCCAAGATCCACTATAACACCAAGACGTACATCAAGTACGAATCCTGCCATATCACCGCTATCACAACCACAAAACAAATCTCATCGACTCAGCTCAATCCCAAGTATCATCCTCAAATCCGTATGTGAACACATAGTCCCATACCCATGTGATCACATAACTATAAAGAATCCCATGAGCACATATAAATAGGAATGTATGCAAGTATGTATGCGTGTATGTGTAGTGCGACACTACCCTAGGGTTCGCAACACTAAAATAATCCAACACACCAATATCCATCCTAAACATCGTTATTAATCCCAAATAACATATAATAATTGCTGGTGTGTATACGCATCCGTATACACCACCACGGACTGCGGGGGTGCTATACGCCATCCACCCGACTTCTTCCCGTAGATATAAATCTACTCACCTGGTCCTCGCTCGCCGGTGCCGACGTCGCCACGCACTTGCTTGTCGTCTCGAAATCCACATGGGGTACCTACATATCATAACGCACCGTATCGCATTAAAATCCGACTCATGACCAAAACGACGCACGAATCCCACATAGGTCAAAACCTATGGTTGCTTTCACAAATCGACCCAAAAACGCTCGACGTCGGCGTACAAACGCCAAACCATCGAGAAAGCTCCCAACACACTCATTTGTACAATTACAAGCACTAATTATAATATAAAATAGCTTAAAATTCACAAAAACCCCAATTTCACTTAAAAAAACCATTTTTCCGAAAATCTAGCAAGCTAATATTACCCGTTTTAGTACAAAACTCGACGTTTAAACAAATCTAATGGCCATAATACTTATTAAACATCTTAAATAAGTCATAAAAACAATTCCCATAATTTAATCTCATTAAATTCCATAAACCCCAAAATTCTAGTTTACAAAATACCTAAATTTTAACAATTTTATAGCAAAAATGCACAAACTACAATCTAGCTTGGATTTTCATGAACTAAAGTATTAAACTACACTTTAAAATGTTAATAATGCCATGAATACCCTAATTAGATTGTTATCTCCATTATTTAACCAAATTCCAAAAACCTAGTTTGCTTAAAAACTTGATTTGGACAAATTAAATGCAACAATTTACATAATAGCAACTAGATTAGGTTTTTCCATGCCCTCACATGCCAAAATACACTTTGTAAACTTAAACAAGTGACAATGACCATATTTGAATTCAAACCCTAACTCATAAATTTTAAATCATGCACTTAAAACCAATTGAAAACCTATTTAAACCTAATTAAACACCTAATTAAGCTAACATGAAACAATTACAAAACGTTAAGCAAAAGGTTAGAATTTATACCCAAATAATTTGAAGCTCCCACAAGCACACTTAGCCTCCCAAATTGAAATCTAAATCCCTAGATCCATGCTAAAGTAGCCAAGGAAAAATGGGTAGGAGGTGGATTTTGATTTTGTGGGATTTTTGTGTTGGTTTTTGGGCATTTTGTTGAATTTTTTTGATGCAAAATGAGAAAGGAAGAAAGAGGGGCTGTTGTGGTGCAGGAAAAACAAGTAGGCTCGACAAATGGGGAGGAGAAGAGAGTGTGAGGTGATTGGAGAAAGAATGTGGTCAAAAAGTCCACCTTTAATTCTATCATTTTCTTTTCTTTTGTTTTCTTTTTTTTCTTTTCTTTTCTTTGAAATTCATGTGGGGAAAATGGGTGGGGGCTGCTGAATTCAGCCAAGGAAAGGAATAAATGGGGGTGTGTGAGTGTGGATATGGGTGTGGGGTGATGGAAAATGATAAATACAATACCCCAAACATCCATTTACACTAAAATAAAGACTTTTTTCTTCAATAATTTCTAAACCGTTTTGGCAAACGATTTCGTTTCAAAAACCACATGATAAAATTTTTTTTAATGTGTTATGATGCACAAAATTTTTTTCAACTAATTCCAATTTGTAATTTTCCCTAATTAAATATATTAGTGGTGCTTAAAATACTATTAAAATAATTAATTTCGGAAAATTTTTCAGAAAATTTGAAATTTCATCAGTAGCTCAATAAACACCAAATACTAGCAATTACATAGCTAGAATATGTATATTTAATTTTATAATAAAGATATTTGTATTTTGACTTTTTACAGAAAACTCTCTTATTTTACCGTTTTTTTGAAATTTCACCGAAACGATTTTCAAAACGTTACAATCTTCCCCCCTTAAAGAAATTCGGTCTCCGAATTTAAATTAAAACTTCCCCTAAATACTAAAATATTTCAGCCAAAACCATCAAATCGCCGGGGCTCCGAAATCATAAATACATAAAGCAAATCGTAGCGCAACTCATGCGCATGAAAAATGAGCATATAACTCAAATCAGAACTCCGTCAAGCATCCCGCAATCATCGGAGTCATGGGGAAGACATCAATTCCAAATCCGAAGCAAAACCAATATGATATAACTCGAAACTATACATGTAAAATATATTCAGGTACTGTACTCTGACTAGTCCTGCTCAGTACGAAAACACATAACAATATCATAAAAACGTACTGCTCTATAAGAAAAATCAATCCCAAAATACGCGTTTGCATACTACGTGCGTCTTGTGCGCACGGAAATCAAAATCCAAATATGTTCCATACATATGCACAGAAACAACATCTAAGTGCATCGGGTGTGTACAAAACATCTGTCGTAGGCAACATGTGTGCCGGACAGCAAAATCAGGTGCATCTGGCATGCACGAAAAATCTCGATTTAGTGAATCTGGTGTGCACCAAAATCACACTTCAAAACATACGCCCAACTTGCGCGAAAATCCAAATCAGGTGCATCCATCGTGCACGAAATCATGAAATCCAATATCAAGTGCCGAACATGCGCAAAATCAAATCAGGTGCACAAGGTGCACAAAACAAATATCGAACATCACCATCGAAATCAAAGTCCAATGCATCTAAGTGCACAAAAGGCGTATCACTGCACTGCAAGCATATATAAACTATACAGAGTGCAGGATCCAAATCGTGTGCGTGCATACGCACAAAATCAACTCAAATGTCTAAAACCGTAAAATCACAAACATGTGAAACCCAAGCACGAAAACGATATCAAGTGCAACACTGTGCAAAGATCGTAAATCCTCAATCATCAAAATCAAATCATTCGAATAAATTACCCAAAACATCGAAATCAATAATGGCGGCATAGTACCGCTCAAGCGCATTCTCTAAGAATCTCGGGCCAACTGTCGCGGTCACTAATGGGACGTCTCGTCGATGATCATGAACTCTGGCCTGCTGGTGTGCGTAACCATGACCACTCCTGGGTCAAGGTCTTCACTGGGAATTACCATTCTCTCGGTCCATCGGCTCATCGGCCTTGTCAGGTGTGCTAACGGGGATGATCCCGTTCTGGCACGCCTCTTGTCATCTCCCGGTCAATCATCGCGACCACTCGTAAGACAGCATATCACTGGCGTCGGCCTCTGGCTCTCTGAATGTACGTGACACATCTGATCCTGGGTGCAAGTATCATTGCAGCAGTGTCCTGGAAGGAATCCTGCTCACGGTCTCTTCCATGTCTCGTCTCTGCCAACTGTCCGGAAGTCATCGTCCTTTCCTATATCTGCATCTTGCTCCGGAACGGCTGCATACCCATCGCGACTCCTTCTGGAAGGTATATCCAGTACTCTGCCGCGGCATGCGTATCGCATCTCTGATGTCGGCGGAGTGGAACGTCGTCTTATCCAGATCTTGTACGGACCTCTTTACTCCACTTTCTCTAATGTCGACTGCTTCGGAATTGTCTCATCGTGGCTACATGGACTGAGCTCCAACGGCTATCCTCGTATCGGGAGTCTCCCAAGAAATTCATCTCACCACCTAGCATCCGAATTAAGTCGAGCCATCCGATCGAGTCGTCAAAACCTCATAATCCCCCAAGAGCTCAACCTCTTGGGCACAGTTTAATAGTATCGAGTACATACCACAGCATCGGTGGTCCAGCCGTAGAAGGGCAAACCCAAGCCTCACTAATGGCGCCGTAGAACTGCCGCAAACCCGAAGGTTCAAAGGCTTTCACACGGTCATTAAGTCGAGTTAGGGCTTCATTCTTCTAGAGGGACCATAGAATTGCCTGCATGTCTTTCCGACTACTTTAAACTTGGAATAATAGGTTTCTGACATTCGATCGTCTCTGTCGACTCCCAACGTCTCCGCGTGAAGTCGTCTCTAGCTGGAATCAATCTATCTGATGACCTCGCATCGGGGTAGGCGAACGATCCACATGTCCTAGTCATTCATCCTCGATGACTAGCGACCTTCTATCATCTCTTAGTACAACTCGTTCTGCACTAATTCCAACATCTGGGGCAATATCTCGTCGTTCGCAGCAATAACTGGCTCGTTCGTCTGCACGCTGAACAGTGCCTCGATCATCATGAATAAGCAACACACCAACGGTCATCAAGATCTGGCTGGCCTCTATCATTGGCTCAATCCTCTAGTGTCGATCAGCACATCCGAGTAACCTCCTAAAGGCGATCCGCCAAACGCTCGTGGCGCGGAAACACAGTAAAAAGACACATCTCTGCAATCGTGTGTTGCCGAAATTTCGCCCTGATCAGTCCTCGTTCGTGACGAGCTCGTGCTGACCGCAACTCTAGCTGTAGCTCTCCCTGCCCGTAATCGTGGCAGCAAAACAATAACTGGCACTGATGAGGCTAGATCGGAATGAACATAATACTGAGCAAAGAAATGTACATCCTAAGGCTTCTTAAGTGGAGTAGCGTATCGTAAATATGCCGCGGAACATACTTACGGTACGTCACTCTACTTTAGTCACCTATTCCATCAACCAAGGGTCATCCTACGCTCCGAAGGTAAAATCTAACGCTCTGATACCAACTTTGTCACGTTCCGAAAGTACGGAATATGACCGGCACTTAAACTACGAACGTCTCGAGGCGTACGTAATCGATGTAAGCCGAAAACCCAGAAATCCAAACCAAGAAAAGTAGTAGAGTGCAGGAAAAACCAACTTAAAGCAAGTAGTTTCAATAGCATAAGCCGAATTATGCGGTTTTTAAAAACATCAAAAATTTCCTGAAAATTTCGGCAGAGTCTCCTTTGTAAATACTGGCCCCCAAATGGGATACAACATGAATAGTATACGAAATCAATAAAAAGGCATCCCCAAGCGGGAGCTAGCTCTTCGTCAATCGACGGTCACAACCACACAAGCAATATAATATACAACGCCAACGGCGAGGATCAAAATTCAAAAGGAAACTCAAAACCACAAGAAAACCGCAGAAATATAACGCACGGCTTTAAGGTCGAAGGAATAACATCACTGGTCTCTATCTCAAATTAAATACATGTTTGGTTGATGGAACTTCTAGATACAACAGAATAATAATATACAAGATATATAATGGGGGTACGATACAAGTAAACCCACCTACTAGCAAATCACCCGAAGGAAACTATGCCCGCAAGCCGTAAAGAAACCTGTACGGCAAACCTGCAAGAAACTGGGGCACAACGGGGGTGAGTTGCCAACTCGTGAATAGAAAAACATCTACGAATAGAAATCGCATAAATAACACAATCTAGGTCAATGATCATAATATATCCTCAATATATATAACATGCAACCTATAACAAGGCTATGGTAAATATCTAACCCGAGTGTAATCTCATGTGCCTGTGTCAGTGCCTCAGGTAGCAATATATCATATGAATGAGGTATGAATGCATGAAAACAGAATACATGTAAATGAAGAACTGTTTTCATAATTTAGTGAGATTTCCTTTGTATTTTTAAAATGAGGTATCATAATTAAATCAGCATCAACAGTGTCTAGCATCGACACAAAACATAAATCTCAATGTCACAAAACCTCAGGTTCCGACTATCCGGACTGACCTGTATCATCAAATCTCAGTACCTCAATATCTCGAAATCTTAATATCTAGGGCGCCGTCAGTCCAAACCGGCCCCTACCATCCATCTCAATACCACGACGGTATCCTCCGGATATACGACGCGTCGGGTAAAATCACCGGTCGGTAGTGCTCCCCTGCCAGGCTCAGATCGTCATCATCACGCGCTTCTTGCCCCGGGGTACCTTACCGGGTCCACCATGTACCCGAAACGGTTCATCCGTCTCCTCGAATCGGGTCTCGAAATCCATCAGCAAACTCATGGTGGACGACTCATACATCATGGGAAAAACCGCACTTTTTATTTTAAAAGAGAGAAAAGGTTTATT
Source organism: Agapanthus africanus (assembly GCA_030015575.1). Taxonomy (NCBI): domain Eukaryota; kingdom Viridiplantae; phylum Streptophyta; class Magnoliopsida; order Asparagales; family Amaryllidaceae; genus Agapanthus; species Agapanthus africanus. The sequence continues at coordinate 225,791,432 of CM057340.1, forward strand.
TATGTTTTTGCGGTTTTCCTCCAAATCCAGAAAATCTCATGGAAATCCGAATCCAAAACCTCAATAACACCTAAAATAGTGAATATATGCATGAGAATCCATGAATGCGGCATAACAATGAATAACAGTATGCATGAAGTAGCAGGTAATAACTACAATGTCTAAACTAACATATAAGGCAAGTACGCTATGTCAAGCAATAATATTTTCTAAGGTGTACGTGACATGGCAATTACCGATGAAGATGTGTGTGAGCCGGCAAGTAAGTGTACGTGGTACATACGCATCATCGGTAATGGTGCCGGTGTCCTAACAATATAATATCAACATTGCAATAAGAAATTATAACATAAGTATGCGATGCGAAGCGAACCATAATAATACGCGGGAGCTGAATACTAGACGCAACTGTAACTAACCTGCATTAATCTAATATAAGTCCTATAAATGGTGCCTTTTGAAATAACACGAATCATGGGGTTTTGAAAATAGGGGCTACGTTGTTTTTATGAAAAGATACGTCTTTTGAAATATCCATAGGATCCCTTGGGCTGTCTTTTAAAATACCCACGATTCGTTAGTTTTTTGTAATAGGTAAGAATCGAATCTAATCTAACAACTAAACTAAACTAAAGGGCTAAGCTAACAAGCTGGACTAAAGGTAAGGAAACCGCCTAACATCTGAGTCGATCCATATACATACCTGTATATATATTAGTCGGTGATCCCGCCTTAATAATATCATATTTGATACCATATCTACAATCAGACATCCCAAGTCAAGAGTGCGGATCAATCATCAAGATATAGCTCGTACGTAAATCCGTCGTACGGCATCCCCAAATCTGGGTACGGGTCAATATCATATTCCTCACACCATTCCTCTGGTATCCTCTTTATTCAAGATCATAGTCTAGGGTACTGACCTATGTCTAGTACAATACTGATATCCTCAATATACTCATGATCTGACTACTGATCGACAATCTCGTACAAACCGATATCATCAGCACATATCATCATCAAGGGGTATACGTCGCCCTATACGGCCTAATATCAATATCCTAGCATATCATGCCTCATATCACGATCACATGACGACCATTTTATTTATAACACCATTCTCCCGTATCGTCGTCCCAAGATCCGCTATAACACCAGGACGTACCTCAAGTACGAATCCTGCCATATCACCGCGATCACAACCACAAAACAAATCTCATCGACTCAGCTCAATCCTAAGTATCATCCTCAAATCCGTATGTGAACACATAGTCCCATTCCCATGTGATCACATAACTATAAAGAATCCCATGAGCACATATAAATAGGAATGTATGCAAGTATGTATGCGTGTATGTGTAGTGCAACACTACCCTAGGGTTCGCAACACTAAAATAATCCAACACACCAATATCCATCCTAAACATCGTTTTTAATCCCAAATAACATATAATAATTGCTAGTGTGTATATGCATCCGTATACACCACCACGGACTGCGGGGGTGCTATACGCCATCCACCCGACTTCTCCCCGTAGACATAAATCTACACACTTGGTCCTCGCTCGCCGGTGCCGACGTCGCCACGCGCTTGCTTGTCGTCTTGAAATCCACATGGGGTACCTACATATCATAACGCACCGTATCGCATTAAAATCCGACTCATGACCAAAACGACGCACGAATCCCACATAGGTCAAAACCTATGGTTGCTTTCACAAATCGATCCAAAAACGCTCGACGTCGGCGTACAAACGCCAAACCATCGAGAAAGCTCCCAACACACTCATTTGTACAATTACAAGCACTAATTATAATATAAAATAGATTAAAATTCACAAAAACCCCAATTTCACTTAAAAAGCCATTTTTCCGAAAATCTAGCAAGCTAATATTACCCGTTTTAGTACAAAACTCGACGCTTAAATAAATCTAATGGCCATAATACTTATTAAACATCTTAAATAAGTCATAAAAACAATTCCCATAATTTAATCTCATTAAATTCCATAAACCCCAAAATTCTAGTTTACAAAATACCTAAATTTTAACAATTTTATTGCAAAAATGCACAAACTACAATCTAGCTTGGATTTTCATGAACTAAAGTATTAAACTACACTTTAAAATGTTAATAATGCCATGAATACCCTAATTAGATTTTTATCTCCATTATTTAACCAAATTCCAAAAACCTAGTTTGCTAAAAAACTTGATTTGGACAAATTAAATGCAACAATTTACATAATAGCAACTAGATTAGGTTTTTCCATGCCCTCACATGCCAAAATACACTTTGTAAACTTAAACAAGTGACAATGACCATATTTGAATTCAAACCCTAACTCATAAATTTTAAATCATGCACTGAAAACCAATTGAAAACCTATTTAAACCTAATTAAACACCTAATTAAGCTAACATGAAACAATTACAACACATTAAGCAAAAGGTTAGAATTTATACCCAAATAATTTGAAGCTCCCACAAGCACACTTAGCCTCCCAAATTGAAATCTAAATCCCTAGATCCATGCTAAAGTAGACAAGGAAAAATGGGTAGGAGGTGGATTTTGATTTTGTGGGATTTTTGTGTTGGTTTTTGGGCATTTTGTTGAATTTTTTTGATGCAAAATGAGAGAGGAAGAAAGAAGGGCTGTTGTGGTGAAGGAAAAACAAGTGGGCTCGGCCAACTGGGGAGGAGAAGAGAGTGTGAGGTGATTGGAGAGAGAATGTGGTCAAAAAGTCCACCTTTAATTCTATCATTCTCTTTTCTTTTCTTTTCTTTTCATTCTTTTCTTTTCTTTGAAATTCATGTGGGGAAAATGGGTGGGGGCTGCTGAATTCAGCCAAGGAAAGAAATAAATGGGGGTGTGTGAGTGTGGATATGGGTGTGGGGTGATGGAAAATGATAAATACAATACCCCAAACATCCATTTACACTAAAAAAAAGCCTTTTTTCTTCAATAATTTCTAAACCGTTTTGGCAAACGATTTCTTTTCAAAAACCACATGATAAAATTTTGTTTAATGTGTTATGATGCACAAAATTTGTTTCAACTAATTCCAATTTGTAATTTTCCCTAATTAAATATATTAGTGACGGCTTAAAATACTATTAAAATAATTAATTTCGGAAAATTTTTCAGAAAATTTGAAATTTCATCAGTGGCTCAATAAACACCAAATACTAGCAATTACATAGCTAGAATATGTATATTTAATTTTATAATAAAGATATTTGTATTTTGACATTTTACAGAAAACCCCCTTATTTTACCGTTTTTTTGAAATTTCACCGAAACGATTTTCAAAACGTTACAATCTTCCCCCCTTACAGAAATTCGGTCTCCGAATTTAAATTAAAACTTCCCCCAAATACTAAAATATTTCAGCCAAAACCATCAAATCGCCGGGGCTCCGAAATCATAAATACATAAAGCAAATCGTAGCGCAACTCATGCGCATGAAAAATGAGCATATAACTCAAATCAGAACTCCGTCAAGCATCCCCCAATCATCGGAGTCATGGGAAAGACATCAATACCAAATCGAAAGCAAAACCAATACGATATAACTCGAAACTATACATGTAAAATATATTCAGGTACAGTCCTCTGACTAGTCCTGATTAGTACGAAAGCACATAGCAATATCATAAAAACGTACTGCTCTATAAGCAAAATCAATCCCAAAATACGGGTATGCATACTACGTGCGTCTTGTGCGCACGGAAATCAAAATCCAAATATGTGCCATACATATGCACAGAAACAACATCTAAGTGCATCGGGTGTGTACGAAACATCTGTCGTAGGCAACATGTGTGCCTGACAGCAAAATCAGGTGCATCTGACATGCACGAAAAATCTCGATTTAGTGAATCTGGTGTGCACCAAAATCACACTTCAAAATATACGCCCAACATGCGCGAAAATCCAAATCAGGTGCATCCATCGTGCACGAAATCATGAAATCCAATATCAAGTGCCGAACATGCGCAAAATCAAACTAGGTGCACAAGGTGCACAAAACAAATATCGAACATCACCATCGAAATCAAAGTCCAATGCATCTAAGTGCATAAAAGGCGTATCACTGCACTGCAAGCATATATAAACTATACAGAGTGCAGGATCCAAATCGTGTGCGTGCATACGCACAAAATCAACTCAAATGTCTAAAACCGTAAAATCACAAACATGTGAAACCCAAGCACGAAAACGATATCAAGTGCAACACTGTGCAAAGATCATAAATCCTCAATCATCAAAATCAAATCATTCGAATAAATCACCCAAAACATCGAAATCAATAATGGCAGCATAGTACCGCTCAAGCGCATTCTCTAAGAATCTCGGGCCAACTGTCGCGGTCACTAATGGGACGTCTCGTCGATGATCATGAACTCTGGCCTGCTGGTGTGCGTAACCATGACCACTCCTGGGTCAAGGTCTTCACTGGGAATTACCAATCTCTCGGTACATCGGCTCATCGGCCTTATCAGGTGTGCTAACGGGGATGATCCCGTTCTGGCACGCCTCTTGTCATCTCCCGGTCAATCATCGCGACCACTCGTAAGACAGCATATCACTGGCGTCGGCCTCTGGCTCTCTGAATGTACGTGACACATCTGATCCTGGGTGCAAGTATCATTACAGCAGTGTCCTGGAAGGAATCCTGCTCACGGTCTCTTCCATGTCTCGTCTCTGCCAACTGTCCGGAAGTCATCGTCCTTTCCTATATCTGCATCTTGCTCCGGAACGGCTGCATACCCATCGTGACTCCTTCTGGAAGGTATATCCAGTACTCTGCCACGGCATGCGTATCGCATCTCTGATGTCGGCGGAGTGGAACGTCGTCTTATCCAGATCTTGTACGGACCTCTTTACTCCACTTTCTCTAATGTCGACTGCTTCGGAATCGTCTCATCGTGGCTACATGGACCGAGCTCCAACGGCAATCCTCGTATCGGGAGTCTCCCAAGAAATGCATCTCACCACCTAGCATCCGAATTAAGTCGAGCCATCCGATCGAGTCGTCAAAACCTCATAATCCCCCAAGAGCTCAACCTCTTGGGCACAGTTTAATAGTATCGAGTACATACCACAGCATCGGTGGTCCAGCCGTAGAAGGGCAAACCCAAGCCTCACTAATGGCGCCGTAGAACTGCCGCAAACCCGAAGGTTCAAAGGCTTTCACACGGTCATTAAGTCGAGTTAGGGTTTCATTCTTCTAGAGGGACCATAGAATTGCCTGCATGTCTTTCCGACTACTTTAAACTTGGAATAATAGGTTTCTGACATTCGATCGTCTCTGTCGACTCCCAACGTCTCCGCGTGAAGTCGTCTCTAGCTGGAATCAATCTATCTGATGACCTCGCATCGGGGTAGGCGAACGATCCACATGTCCTAGTCATTCATCCTCGATGACTAGCGACCTTCTATCATCTCTTAGTACAACTCGTTCTGCACTAATTCCTGCATCTGGGGCAATATCTCGTCGTTCGCAGCAATAACTGGCTCGTTCGTCTGCACGCTGAACAGTGCCTCGATCATCATGAATAAGCAACACACCAACGGTCATCAAGATCTGGCTGGCCTCTATCATTGGCTCAATCCTCTAGTGTCGATCAGCACATCCGAGTAACCTCATAAAGGCGATCCGCCAAACGCTCGTGGCGCGGAAACACAGTAAAAAGACACATCTCTGCAATCGTGTGTTGCCGAAATTTCGCCCTGATCAGTCCTCGTTCGTGACGAGCTCGTGCTGACCGCAACTCTAGCTGTAGGTCTCCCTGCCCGTAATCGTGGAAGCAAAACCATAACTGGTACTGATGAGGCTAGATCGGAATGAACATAATACTGAGCAAAGAAATGTACATCCTAAGGCTTCTTAAGTGGAGTAGCGTATCGTAAATATGTCGCGGAACATACTTACGGTACGTCACTCTATTTTAGTCACCTATTCCATCAACCAAGGGTCATCCTACGCTCCGAAGGTAAAATCTAACGCTCTGATACCAACTTTGTCACGTCCCGAAAGTACGGAATATGACCGGCACTTAAACTACGAACGTCTCGAGGCGTACGTAATCTAAGTAAGCCGAAAACCCAGAAATCCAAACCAAGAAAAGTAGTAGAGTGCAGGAAAAACCAACTTAAAGCAAGTAGTTTCAATAGCATAAGCCGAATTATGCGGTTTTTAAAAACATCAAAAATTTCCTGAAAATTTCGGCAGAGTCTCCTTTGTAAATACTGGCCCCCAAATGGGATACGACATGAATTGTATACGAAATCAATAAAAAGGCATCCCCAAGCGGGAGCTAGCTCTTCGTCAATCGACGGTCACAACCACACAAGCAATATAATATACAACGCCAACGGCGAGGATCAAAATTCAAAAGGAAACTCAAAACCACAAGAAAACCGCAGAAATATAACGCGCGACTCTAAGGTTGAAGGAATAACATCACTGGTCTCTATCTCAAAATAAATACATGTTTGGTTGATGGAACTTCTAGATACAACAGAATAATAATATACAAGATATATAATGGGGGTACGATACAAGAAACCCACCTACTAGCAAATCACCCGAAGGAAACTATGCCCGCAAGCCGTAAAGAAACCTGTACGGCAAACCTGCAAGAAACTGGGGCACAACGGGGTGAGTTGCCAACTCGTGAATAGAAAAACATCCACGAATAGAAATCGCATAAATAATACAATCTAGGTCAATGATCATAATATATCCTCAATATATATAACATGCAACCTATAACAAGGCTAGGATAAATATCTAACCCGAGTGTAATCTCATGTGCCCGTGTCAGTGCCTCAGGTAGCAATATATCATATGAATGAGGTATGAATGCATGAAAACAGAATACATGTAAATGAAGAACTGTTTTCATAATTTAGTGAGATTTCCTTTGTATTTTTAAAATGAGGTATCATAATAAAATCAGCAGCAACAGTGTCTAGCATCGACACAAAACATAAATCTCAATGTCTCAAAACCTCAGGCTCCGGCTATCCGGACTGACCTGTATCATCAAATCTCAGTACCTCAATATCTCAAAATCTTAATATCTAGGGCGCCGTCAGTCCAGACCGGCCCCTACCATCCATCTCAAGACCACGACGGTATCCTCCGGATATCCGACGCGTCGGGTAAAATCACCGGTCGGTAGTGCTCCCGCGCCAGGCTCACATCATCATCATCACGCGCTTCTTGCCCCGGGGTACCTTACCGGGTCCACCATGTACCCGAAACGGTTCATCCGTCTCCTCGAATCGGGTCTCGAAATCCATCAGCAAACTCATGGTGGACGACTCATACATCATGGGAAAAACCGCACTTTTTATATTAAAAGAGAGAAAAGGTTTATTTATGTTTTTGCGGTTTTTCTCCAAATCCAGAAAATCTCATGGAAATCCGAATCCAAAACCTCAATAACACGTAAAATAGTGAATATATGCATGAGAATCCATGAATGCGGCATAACAATGAATAACAGTATGCATGAAGTAGCAGGTAATAACTACAATGTCTAAACTAACATATAAGGCAAGTACGCTATGTCAAGCAATAATATTTTCTAACGTGTACGTGACATGGCAATTACCGATGAAGATGTGTGTGAGCCGGCAAGTAAGTGTACGTGGTACATACGCATCATCGGTAATGCTGCCGGTGTCCTAACAATATAATATCAACATTGCAATAAGAAATTATAACATAAGTATGCGATGCGAAGCGAACCACAATAATACGCGGGAGCTGAATACTAGACGCAACTGTAACTAACCTGCATTAATCTAATATAAGTCCTACAAATGGTGCCTTTTGAAATAACACGAATCATGGGGTTTTGAAAATAGGGGCTACGGTGTTTTTATGAAAAGATACGTCTTTTGAAATATCCATAGGATCCCTTGGGCTGTCTTTTAAAATACCCACGATTCGTTAGTTTTTTGGAATAGGTAAGAATCGAATCTAATCTAACAACTAAACTAAACTAAAGGGCTAAGCTAACAAGCTGGACTACAGGTAAGGAAACCGCCTAACATCTGAGTCGATCCATATACATACCTGTATATATATTAGTCGGTGATCCCGCCTTAATAATATCATATCCGATACCATATCTACAATCAGACATCCCAAGTCAAGAGTGCGGATCAATCATCAAGATATAGCTCGTACGTAAATCCGTCGTACGGCATCCTCAAATCTGGGTACGGGTCAATATCATATTCCTCACACCATTCCTCTGGTATCCTCTTTATTCAAGATCATAGTCTAGGGTACTGACCTATGTCTAGTACAATACTGATATCCTCAATATACTCATGATCTGACTACTGATCGACAATCTCGTACAAACCGATATCGTCAGCACATATCATCATCAAGGGGTATACGTCGCCCTATACGGCCTAATATCAATATCCTAGCATATCATGCCTCATATCACGATCACATGATGACCATTTTATTTATAACACTATTCACCCGTATCGTCGTCCCAAGATCCGCTATAACACCAGGACGTACCTCAAGTACGAATCCTGCCATATCACCGCTATCACAACCACAAAACAAATCTCATCGACTCAGCTCAATCCCAAGTATCATCCTCAAATCCGTATGTGAACACATAGTCCCATTCCTATGTGATCACATAACTATAAAGAATCCCATGAGCACATATAAATAGGAATGTATGCAAGTATGTATGCGTGTATGTGTAGTGCAACACTACCCTAGGGTTCGCAACACTAAAATAATCCAACACACCAATATCCATCCTAAACATCGTTATTAATCCCAAATAACATATAATAATTGCTGGTGTGTATACGCATCTGTATACACCACCACGGACTGCGGGAGTGCTATACGCCATCCACCCGACTTCTCCCCGTAGATATAAATCTATACATCTGGTCCTCGCTCGCCGGTGCCGACGTCGCCACACGCTTGCTTGTCGTCTTGAAATCCACATGGGGTACCTAGATATCATAACGCACCGTATCGCATTAAAATCCGACTCATGACCAAAACGACGCACGAATCCCACATAGGTCAAAACCTATGGTTGCTTTCACAAATCGACCCAAAAACGCTCGACGTCGGCGTACAAATGCCAAACCATCGAGAAAGCTCCCAACACACTCATTTGTACAATTACAAGCACTAATTATAATTTAAAATAGCTTAAAATTCACAAAAACCCCAATTTCACTTAAAAAGCCATTTTTCCGAAAATCTAGCAAGCTAATATTACCCGTTTTAGTTCAAAACTCGACGTTTAAACAAATCTAATGGCCATAATACTTATTAAACATCTTAAATAAGTCATAAAAACAATTCCCATAATTTAATCTCATTAAATTCCATAAACCCCAAATTTCTAGTTTACAAAATACCTAAATTTTAACAATTTTATAGCAAAAATGCACAAACTACAATCTAGCTTGGATTTTCATGAACTAAAGTATTAAACTACACTTTAAAATGTTAATAATTCCATGAATACCCTAATTAGATTTTTATCTCCATTATTTAACCAAATTCCAAAAACCTAGTTTGCTTAAAAACTTGATTTGGACAAATTAAATGCAACAATTTACATAATAGCAACTAGATTAGGTTTTTCCATGCCCTCACATGCCAAAATACACTTTGTAAACTTAAACAAGTGACAATGACCATATTTGAATTCAAACCCTAACTCATAAATTTTAAATCATGCATTGAAAACCAATTGAAAACCTATTTAAACTTAATTAAACACCTAATTAAGCTAACATGAAACAATTACAACACATTAAGCAAAAGGTTAGAATTTATACCCAAATAATTTGAAGCTCCCACAAGCACACTTAGCCTCCCAAATTGAAATCTAAATCCCTAGATCCATGCTAAAGTAGCCAAGGAAAATTGGGTAGGAGGTGGATTTTGATTTTGTGGGATTTTTGTGTTGGTTTTTGGGCATTTTGTTGAATTTTTTTGATGCAAAATGAGAGAGGAAGAAAGAGGGGCTGTTGTGGTGTAGGAAAAACAAGTGGGCTCGGCCAAATGGGGAGGAGAAGAGAGTGTGAGGTGATTGGAGAGAGAATGTGGTCAAAAAGTCCACCTTTAATTCTATCATTCTCTTTTCTTTTCTTTTCTTTTCTTTCTTTTCTTTTCTTTGAAATTCATGAGGGGAAAATGGGTGGGGGCTACTGAATTCAGCCAAGGAAAGAAATAAATGGGTGTGTGTGAGTGTGGATATGGGTGTGGGGTGATGGAAAATGATAAATACAATACCCCAAACATTCATTTACACTAAAAAAAAGCCTTTTTTCTTCAATAATTTATAAACCGTTTTGGCAAACGATTTCATTTCAAAAACCACATGATAAAATTTTGTTTAATGTGTTATGATGCATAAAATTTGTTTCAGCTAATTCCGATTTGTAATTTTCCCTAATTAAATATATTAGTGACGGCTTAAAATACTATTAAAATAATTAATTTCGAAAAAATTTTCAGAAAATTTGAAATTTCATCAGTGGCTCAATAAACACCAAATACTAGCAATTACATAGCTAGAATATGTATATTTAATTATATAATAAAGATATTTGTATTTTGACTTTTTACAGAAAACCCCCTTATTTTACCGTTTTTTTGAAATTTCACCGAAACGATTTTCAAAACGTTACAGAAGCATAATTCCGACAGGGTAGGCAGGTACACCGAGGCAAAGCATGATTTTGACACGGGGTAAATTCTGGGACGGAGCATGATTCTGCCATAGAGGTTCTTTGTTTGATTTGATTTGGGTTGACATCAGCATCGCTACACTAGAATATGGTACCAGAAGCGAATCATCATTTGTCATGAGAGGATTTGGGAATTGGTTTTAGTTTGGCATCTGCATTGCTGTACTGGAATAATGCCAGGAGCAACTCATCATCTGCCCCGGGGGGATTTGGGAATTGGTTTTTGCTTGGCATCAGTATCGCTACACTGGAATATGGTATCAGGAGCGAATCATCATTTGCGCTTGCTTATCAGGAAGCGATGGCTTAGGAGACAGGTTTTAGGTCCCTATCACCCAAGACTTTTCAATTTTATAAGCCGTGAGGGTCTCACAAAGCATTTTCTCCCTACGGGTCGTAAGGATCCCGTAGGTGTATTTTCTCCTTAGGAGTCGTGAGGACCCCCAAGTGTGTTGCTCCTTTGTGAGTCGTAAGGATCTCACGCGGGAATTTTCTCCTCACAAAATTGAGAGGACTTCGCGAGTGCATTTCATCTCTTTTTTTTTCTTTTTTTTTCTACGGGTTTGCGCCCTTTCGGGTTTTCACAAACTCGCCGGCAGTCCTGCTGTTTTTACTCACGGAGCCCTTTCGGGTTTTCATCCGTGCCCATTTTGCTTGTGGACATACCTCCTTTTTTTATTTTTATTTTATTATTTTTGGCGTGATTAGGATTGTTTTACGCCCGTGGATTGTATACGGTATTGCAGGATGTATGATCCAGACCGTAGGGCCATAAAAATTTCGGGACTTTGTCGGCGTCTGCATCACTGCACTGGAATATGGTACCAGGAGCGACTCATCATTTGCCGTTGGGGTATGGGATTTGGAATTTGGTTGGCGTCTGCATCGCTGCACTGGAATATGGTACCAGGAGCGACTCATCATTCGCCATTTGGGGTATGGGGTGTGGAATTTGGTTGGCGTCTGCATCGCTACACTGGAATATGGTACCAGGAGCGACTCATCATTCGCCGTTTAGGGATTGGGATTGGTTGGCGTCTGAATCGCTGCACTTGAATATGGTACCAGGAGCGACTCATCATTCGCCGTTTAGGGATTGGGATTGGTTGGCGTCTGCATCGCTGCACTAGAATATGGTACCAGGAGCGACTCATCATTCGCCGCTTGGGGATTGGGGAGCGATGGCTTAGGAGACAGGTTTAGATCCCTATCGCCTAAGGCTTTTCAATTTTACGGGCCGTGAAGGTCCCATAAAAGCATTTTCTCCCTACGAGTCGTAAGGATCCCGTAGGTGTATTTTCTCCTTAAGAGTCGTGAGGACTCCTAAGTGTGTTTTTCCTTTATGAGTCGTAAGGATCCCACAAAAGTTTGTTCTCCTCATATATCGTGAGGACACATGAGTGGGTCTTATCAATGGAGCATCATTCCTAAAGCGGAGACCGGCCGTGTAACTGGTGATTACAGTGGGGCATGGGTATGATGAGAATTATTTGAGCCCGTGGATTGTATACGATGGTCAATTTGGGGACCCACCGTAGGGCCGAGGGAGAATTTTAAGAAATTGGATTTTTGTTGGCGTCTGCATCGCTGCACTGGAATATGGTACCAGGAGCAACTCATCATTCGCCCTTTTTTTTCTTTTTTTTTTGCTCTATCATTTCAGCTTTTCTTATCACGAAAATCGCGATTGCACTATCATTTCGGCTTTTCTTTATTTTTCTTTTATTTACACACATTTTTTTTATTTACACATATATATTTTTTTTTACATTCCCAGTTTAACGACTTAGAGGTCGACTGTTCCCAGTTTAATGACGTGGTGGTCGATTGTTTTCAGAGAAAGGCAGATGCCTGAGAGAATCGGTTTCACGAAGAACTTCGGTCTCCGTTTGTATGAAATTGGCGGTTGCAGCTTGACTGTTTGTTAACACGCCTTTGGACTGTTCTATCTCTCCTGCCTTGTATTGCTTTTCGACCCAATCTTTGAAGAGGAAGCAGTCCTCAATGGCATGACCTATCACTCTGTGATAGGGGCAGTATTTAGGGTCGTCGGTCCTATTCGCTTCCTGCGGTCTTTTTGACTCTGGCATTTGTAGACCGTTCTTCAGGGCGTCTTTGAATATTTTACGGATTTTGTCCATTCTGAAGGAATAGACCTTATCCATCTTCTCTTTCAGTGGAGATTCTCCTCCCTCTCTGAACACTGGCTTCCAAGGCTGGTTGGCGCTAGGCCCGCTCATCCCTTGCTTATTTCGGTTAGCCGAAGTGTTGAAAGATTCAGAATCATCGGAGTTTCCGCCTTTGCGATTATCGTCCTTTCGGTTTCTCCCGGACCTATTGTTATTTTGGGAATCCGAGGAGGACTCCTGTTTTGAGCGCTCCAGCATCTGAACTTTCCTGGTCAGCTCTTGGAATGTTTTGAGACCCGCGGTGCATAGAAACGGGGCCATCCAATTGTTGAGATTTCCGACGAGGAGACTGACAGATTGGTCCTGCTCTATTGGCGGTTCACATTTGACGGAGAGATTGCGCCATCGGGTTATAAAATCCGTGCTGCTTTCATTGTTCTTGGGCTTGGTCCTCACGAGCTCGGCAATGGTGATCTTATCGCTGACGCTCATGAATCTTTGTCGAAACAAAGAGTCCATTTGGACGAAAGTAGTAACGGAGCCATCCGGTATGCTCGCGTACCAGTCGAAAGCAACATCGGTCAAGCTATTAACGAACTGGCGAAGGAGAAGCGCATCATTGCCCCCAGTATTCCCGCATGAGGCTTTGAAGTGGGCGATGTGCTGATTCGCATTTCCTGTCCCATCGAATCTTCCGAATTTGGGGATGACATAGCCGCTAGGAAATTCTACCAGATCATACTAAGCAGGATATGGTCTCCCACTACCGCTGATATCGTTTTGCGCTTCGGCTTCGGCTACCAAGGTTTTAACTTTGTTGGCAACCAAATCCATGATTTGATCTTGAGTTAGCGGGCTACTGTCATCGGTAGCCAAGACATTTGTTGAGATAGGATGCGACTGATTTTCATGCGGTCCGCCCACTTTTGGATTTGAGGGAACGGACGTCGGCTGTCTCGGGACACCGTTTCCCGGTTCACGAGCTGAGCCCTGTGCTTGATTGGGCGGCTGAGAGGCAAGTTGGGCCGTAAGCCGTAAGACGACATTTGTCAAGTTGTCGATCTTTGAGTAGAGCTTGGCCATCTCCTTATCTTTGCTTCTGAGCTGTTTTCGGAGCTCTTGGAGAAGTTGCTGCTCTGCGGTCTTAGGACGGAAAGTTGGCTCATCTTCGCTTTCCGAGCCTGACTCCTCATGAATTGAGGGCTCTCTCTGCCTATCAGCCTCATCGAGAGGGTTTTCATCATCCAGCGGAGGCGGCTGTTCTTGGGAAGTGGCAACCACATTCAAGCCAGGTTGGATTTGAGATGTGGTGGCCCCGTCCTTGTTCTTGCTGCGCGTGCCCACCACGTAGACAGTGTGGATAACACATTCAGCCATCCCCTCATCTTTCGTGGGGTAACCCTATTCTTCGAACCTCATGAGGTTTAGCCTGGCAGTAGCCCTAGCCCTTTTGTTGGCTCTATATCTGAGCCTTTTCTCCCTCAGCTTCTCGATTTTGAAGGCTTGGCGGGCATCCGCTACCCGGGAAGCCATTGTGAGTTGATCAGAGGGGAGCTTAGAGAAGACACCCGATCGAGCAGTGGTCAAGGGCACCGCTGGAGCTTGCTCAGGACGCGTTGTAGCTTTGTTGGTGTTGATGGCCTTGCCCTTAGCTGGGGCCAAGGAAAGTCGTTCAGACACCGACTTGCGTTTAGGTTGAGGTGCCCTTGAGATCACCACATTTGGTCTCCTGCCTGTCGAGACCGGTTTGTCTGCCACCGGGGCTTGAGGAGCTGGGATGGTGCCAACTGGCATGAATATAATAGAGCCAAATGGTAGCAGCGGCTCCTCCCATTGTCGTCCGAGACTGGCCGGAAGGACCGACCTGGAGTCTATCTTCATCGTGTAGGAGACGGGAGCTGAGTTCATCATCGAAGACATCGTCGGAAAGTGATTGCTTGAAAATCTGCATGAAAAAGCATTATTTTTAGTATAAATACAGGTATGTATATTGATTGAGTTTGCATGACCGCTTAACCTGAAATATGGGAGGAGAGATTGGTCCCACCGGGCGTGCCAGAATCTGTAGGGTGTTTTTCGTCACCCCATTGAGATGGGACTACGCGCGCGCTTGTCAGGCGCATACTACAGATTCCCCCTGCCTAGGATAGGACGGGGTTTATTGATTGTGGGGATCCGAATCTCCTGCAGCCGCGGACTAAGCTGCCGTTAATTACCCCTCGCCTTTGGGGCGAGGGAACCTCCGATTAACGGGTTAAACTGGTGATGCGAACTCAAAGTGCAGTGTACGTGTGTTTTGTTTTGAAAGGGGGTTTTGGATATATCGGGAGCCACGCAGAGTTTTTACGGGGGTCCCGCTACCCGGATAGCGGGCTGGGGGTCAAGGGGTCAAGGGGTCCTGTTGCGGGGTGCGGGGCAGCGGCCCGTTAGAAATTTTTTTCTAACAGGGACAGTGTCGTGGAGTATGTGTGTGTATAAATATGTATGCATATATACATATATATATATATATGTATGTATGTATACATGTATATATATATATATAAAAGAAAGAGGGGGAAAAGACATCCAAAGGATGCGTGGGGCAGCACCTTGGGCGCTGTGCGCTCAAGCGCTAGAGTGCCACGTGTCGGCACGTGGGCGCTCTACGCTTGAGCGCTCGGCGCTTGAGTGCAGGTGTGCCACGTGTTGGCACGTGGGCGCTCTGCGCTTGAGCGCTTGCGCTGGAGCGCAAGCGCGCTACGTGTCGGCACAGGGGGGACTTGCGCTCGAGCGCTTGCGCTGGAGCGCAAGCGCGCCACGTGTCGGCACCGAGGCGACTTGCGCCCGAGCGCTTGCGCTTGAGTACAACCACGCCACGTGTCGGCACGGGGGCGACTTGCGCTCGAGCGTTTGCGCTGGAGCGCAAGCGCGCCACGTGTCGGCACCGGGACGACATGCGCTCGAGCGCTTGCGCTTGAGCGCAACCACGCAACGTGTCGGCACGGGGACGACTTGCGCTCGAGCGTTTGCACTGGAGCGCAAGCGCGCCACATGTCGACACCGGGGCGACTTGCGCTCGAGCGCTTGCTCTTGAGCGCATGCGCGCCACGTGTCGGCACGCGGACGCTTTGCGCTCGAGCGCTGAGCGCTTGAGCGCAAGCGCGCCACGTGTCGGCACGCGGGCGCTCTGCGCTTGAGCGCTGGCGAGAAAAGGAGGCTTTTAGCCTAAGGAACAGAAGCTAAGCTTCAGAAAGGAAATATTTATTATGTATATATGTATGGAGTTAAACTCCTAGGATGTTTTGAAGCTGATAATGGGGGTTCTTCTTCTTCCTTCTGTTGTTTGGCCGGATCTTGAAGATCAAGAAGTAGGAGATCTTAAAAATCACTCCTTTTTGAGATCTGATAGGAGATCTGAGTTCCCCTTTGTGGGTTTTGTGGTGGAAAACTACTTAGTTTTAGAAAAGAAAGAGTAAAACTCTTGATTTAATTTAAAAGAATTGAGAAGGTTTAGAACCTTGGAGAAGGAGCAGGAGGCACAAAGAACCCTAGTTTTTGGGGGAATGAAAAAAGTTTTTTGTTCTTGCATCATCCATCATGTTGCCTTATATAGGCTTACATATTTACATATAGCCCCTTGGGCTTTGCAAAATGGCATTTTGCCCATCCCATGGCTCATGTGCCATTTCTTTTTTGCACATAAGCCATGGGCTTACAAAAATTTGGCTTTATACCCATTTTGTTTAGATTCATGCACAAAAAATTACATAAAAATTATTTATTACATGATTTCATTTTTGGCATGGGGAGGGTCGCCCGCTTCATGTTCTGGCTCGACCCGGGCATGGGCCCACTTGACCTGGGCTTGGGCCCACCTAGCTTGGGGTTGACCTTGACTTTGACTCGGTCAACCGGGGTGTAAATTTTTACCCTAACAGACGCAACACAGCCCGGGCAGGACGCGGCATTGGTTTGTACCGTGCCCATCACTATGGAGAATTTTTATTATGCTGCAGAGACATTTTGGACCTCCTCGGTCATTTCAAGGGGTTTCCCTCCTAAACTACAGCTGGCGGGAGGTGCTTGCTTGGCTCATGGTCCCATGGCACGGTGCAGCAAGGGTGCGGCACCATGGAGAAATTTCGTATGGCCACAAAGAAACTTTGGACCCCCGGGGTCATTTATCGGGGTTTCCCTCCTTGACTATAGCAGGCGGGAGGCGTTCAGTGCATGTCTTGGCTCATTGGCACGCACCAGGCACGGGGCAGCACGCTCCAGGCATGGTGCAGCAACGCACCAGGCACGTGCCCGGCACCACGGAGAATTTTTTATGCCCACAGAGACACTTTGGACCCCCGGGGTCAATTGTAGGGGTTTCCCATCTAGACTATAGCAGGTGGGAGGTGCTCGGTGCATGTATTGTCTTGGCACGCACCAGGCACGGTGCGGCACGCACCAGGCACGGCTCTGCCCCATACCAGGCACGGTGCTGCACCGCACCACGCCGTGCCCGGCACTGAGCCCACCGTGCCCGGCACCATGGAGAAATTTTGTATGGCCACAA
>CM057340.1:225816386-225836386 GCA_030015575.1 Agapanthus africanus
CCATCTTCTAGAAGCTTCTCGCGCAATTACGAGAACGCCCCTCCTTTCCGCAAAAATACGGAAAAACTTTAGACTGTATAAATCCAATAACCGGATACCAGTAACTGGCTTAAACCAAAGCCGACTGGAAAAAACTGTCCGAAAGTCGTACGCGCGTAAACGCACGTATGCGTCCGAACCCTTGTCGTAAAACCATACGACCTCTATATCGTTTCGCCTGGAGTAGGGAAACTCTCTGTGTGGGACTCTAGAGACTCGACTACTACGCTGGCAGTGGGTTTAACTACAGACCGCAAGCGGCACTAGCTGTACGTAACGGTCCCCAGGTAGATGTCGATAAGAAGGCCGATTAGGGAACCCATCCGAACTCCTACTGAGTCTGATGTGACAACCTCCATACAGTCCGGTCCGTTCATCCAAGACTATCGCATATCGGGCCTAGGGGGCGGCAAGCGTCAGTCCCCTAATAGCGGTATAAGTCGTGTCGGAGGGAAGCCCATTACACCTTGAGAAACTACTGGAACCTACCAGCAAATCTCGCTTGCCCTGGCCAGGGACTTTGCGTAATGGCTCTCTGACACAGCGCGATATCAACTCCCAATACCGGGAGAGACGAATCCTGTCTAACCGCCACTGCCTCCAAGTGCTCGGGACTGCACCCAACTGCTACCTGTTTGCATGACTCCTTTGAGCCGTGGTAGGGTAGCAATCTAAGAACAGTGGGACACACTCGAGGCGAAGTAGCAGTGTCAAGTCTGCGGACTATGCTGTACTCATGTCACCTGGGAACTGTTCACTGACGACTGGTATAAAACCAACCAACAGTTCCCTGTGAGTCCTGTCCGGTGTACCCGTAACCTAACGAGCACCTGCATACTATCTCCAGTACGACGTACTGACGGCTGTAGGACAGACCATCTCCCCAACTGGGATGAGAAGCGTACACACTAGTCTACTCTGGAGTATCGATGCTCTGTCTCGATAATCCAACGACCAGGGACCTGAATAAGGATGTGCTTGTAGACTACCCAGCCCCCACTAGTGTGACTGCCATCACAATGCTGGTAGTCAAGCAAGATCCTAAGAGCTCTATCAATACGTATACTCACATATTAAGATAGAAAAACCAAGTAGCATACTACCATGTTTAGCAAGACTGTTATATACATGTGAATATCCCAAGCTTCCATTAAGTAATATACAAACTAGTATGATACAGTAATGGCCTTCTAGGGCATAAACACTAACAATCTCCCACTTGCACTAGGGCCATGTACTGGCATATCGAAGACCAATGATCTCGAGTAGCCTCTCGAACTGAATCTGAGGTAGGGCCTTCGTGAATGGATCAACAATGTTCTCTTCAGAACCAACTCTCCGAACCTCGATCTCCTGACGATCAATGATCTCCCTGATCAGGTGATACCGCCTCAAGATATGTCTGGACTTCTGATCGAACCTTGGTTCCTTCTCTAAAGCTATAGCTCCGTTGTTGTCGCAATACAGAGGTATTGGATCAACTATGGTAGGAACCACCTGAAGTTCTGTTAGGAACTTCTTCATCCAGACTGCTTCTTTTGCGGCATCGCAAGCAGCTATATACTCCGCTTCCATCGTCGAGTCAGCAACGGTGTCCTGCTTGGAGCTCTTCCAGCACACCGCCCCTCCATTGAGGGTAAAGACATAACCCGACATAGACTTGGAATCGTCCTTATCACTCTGGAAGACGGAATCAGCAAAGGCCTCCAACCTGAGGTCTTTTCCGCCGTAAACCAAGAACATCTCCTTAGTCCTTCTCAGGTACTTGAGAATGTTCTTTACTGCTATCCAGTGCTTCTCCCCTGGGTCTGACTGATACCGGCTTACCACGCTTAGTGCGTAAGCTACATCTGGTCTGGTGCACAACATCGCATACATTATAGAGCCTACCGCAGAAGCGTAGGGTATAATAGACACGCGTTCCCTTTCCAAATCAGTCTTGGGAGACATCTCTTTGGAGAGGGTGATTCCGTGACAAGCCGGTAGATTACCGTGCTTAGAATCTTCCATACTGAATCTTTTCAGTACAGTGTCGATATACGTGGACTGCGAAAGTCCCAACATCCTCTTGGATCTATCACGATAGATCCGGATCCCCAGAATGTAAGAGGCATCACCCAGGTCTTTCATGGAGAACCTGTGTGACAAGAATCCTTTGACAGATTGTAGCATAGGAATGTCATTTCCTATCAGTAGAATGTCATCCACGTACAAGACGAGGAATACGACACTTCTGGCTACAACTTTACTATATATGCACGGTTCATCTGGATTTTTGATAAAGTCATATTCTTTGACTGTCTCATCAAAACAGATGTTCCAACTCCGCGATGCCGGCTTTAGTCCATAAATGGACTTAAGCAGCTTGCATACTTTCCCGCTGCTCCCACTCTGATTGAAACCCTCTGGCTGATCCATATAGACGCACTCTTCTAAATTTCCATTCAGAAAAGCCGTCTTTACGTCCATCTGCCAGATTTCATAATCATGGAAGGAAGCAATAGCAAGAAGGACCCGAATGGATTTGAGCATAGCCACTGGAGAAAAAGTTTCGTCATAGTCCAAACCAGGTCTTTGACGAAAACCCTTTGCAACAAGTCTAGCCTTATAGGTTTCCACCTGTCCATCTACACCAATCTTTTTCTTGAAGATCCATTTGCATCCTATGGGTTTTACCCCATCTGGAGCAAAGTCCAAAGTCTATACTTTGTTGGTGTACATGGACTCCATTTTGGTCCGCATTGCATCTAGCCATCGTACCGAGTCGCCGCTCTGGATGGCCTGCTGGAAGTCAGTAGGTTCATCATCATCTATGATTCAATCCTCTCTATCCCCATCTATGAGAAAACCGTAGTATCTCTCAGGCGGATGAGACGGCCTACTACTCCTGCGAAGGGGTGCGGGAATGTCCTGTACTTCTTGAACTTCCGGTTCTACCAAACTTTCAGTAGCAGTTTGTGGTTCTGGAATTTCTTCCAGTTCTACTACGCTCCCACTCTTCTGATTTTCTAAAAATTCAGTTTCTAAGAAGCGGGCATGACGAGAAACAAAAACCTTTTGTTCCTCTGCGTAATAGAAAAAATATCCCATAGAGTTCTTTGGATATCCCACAAACTTACACTCTACTGAGCGTGCCTCGAGCTTGTCCAGATGCTGCTTTTTTACAAAAGCTGGACATCCCCATGTCTTCAGGTACTGAAGATAGGGTTTCTTCCCACTCCATATCTGATATGGTGTGGTATGCACAGTTTTGGTTGGAACTCTGTTCAAAAGATATGTCGCTGATTCTAGCGCATAACCCCAGAAAGATCGCGGTAACTCAGCATTACTCATCATGGATCATACCATATCCAATAGGGTTCGATTCCGTCTCTCCGATACACCGTTGTGCTGTGGAGTGTATGGAGGAGTAAGCTGAGAGAGAATTCCTTTCTCTTTTAGGTAACCTAGGAACTCGGCACTTAAGTATTCTCCACCTCGATCAGATCTCAGTGTCTTAATACTTTTGCCTGTTTGGTTTTCCGCTTCACTCTTGTATTCCTTGAATTTCTCAAAGGCCTCGGATTTATGCTTCATTAAGAAGACATGTCCAAACCTAGAGAAATCATCTGTAAAAGTAATGAAGTAAGAATAACCACCTCTCGCATGTGTAGACATTGGACCACATACATCGCTGTGTATGAGTCCTAAGAGCTCGCTCGCTCTTACTCCTTGTCCAGTAAATGGAGTCTTTGTCATCTTTCCTTTGAGACAAGATTGACAAGTGTCATAGGTTTGATATTCGAACGAGTCCAAATATCCTTCTCTATGCAACTTAGTCAACCTTCTCTCATTGATGTGACCCAGTCTACAATGCCATAAGAAAGCTTTATTTAAATCTGGAGACTTTCTTTTTGGTGTGTTCTGGACATTGAAAATTTGGAGTTGGTTTAAAACATATATACCGTTATTTAGTGTACCGGACCCAATCAAAC
This sequence comes from Agapanthus africanus, assembly GCA_030015575.1. Taxonomy (NCBI): domain Eukaryota; kingdom Viridiplantae; phylum Streptophyta; class Magnoliopsida; order Asparagales; family Amaryllidaceae; genus Agapanthus; species Agapanthus africanus. The sequence goes on from CM057340.1 coordinate 225,820,400, forward strand.
CATGATTAAGGTGGATGTTGACAACATCTCTTACAAACGTGAAATCATAACCTTTATTTGATAACAAGGAAACTGATATGATATTACACGTTAAGCTTGGTACAAAATAACAGTTATGTAAAACCAAAATGTGTCCACTCGTCAATCCTAGGTGATAATCCCCGACGGACGCAGCTCCCATGCTAGCTCCGTTAGCAACCTTTAGGGTCATATCACTTTCCTTCAGCACTCTACGGTTTCTCAGTGCCTGCAATGAATTGCAAATATGAGATCCTGATCCGTTATCCAATACCCAGGAAGTAGAGTTGATCGACAGACAATTCTCAATTACAAACACACCTGAAGTCGAAGCCACAGCTTGCTTCGGTTCCTGGTTCTTGGCGTTCCACGCCTTGCAATCCTTCTTCCAGTGCCCTTTCCTGTGACAATGGAAGCACTCATCCTGGCCAACTACCGGTACCGCAAACTTTTTCTTTCCCTTCCCTCCCACCTTACTAACACCTCCTCTAGGTTTGTTGGCGGCCTTCTTCTTCCTTCCTTTGGCCCTAGCCTTGGACCCGGAAGAAGATGCACCGCTAACAAACATAGCGGGTGTTTCCCTTGCTTTCTGCAAGGTGCCCTCTGCACTCCTTAACATGTTCAGGAGTTCCGGAAGTTCAACTTCTTTTCTTTGAAGGTTGAAGTTCAGGATAAGCTGGGCGTAGATGTGAGGAAGGGACTGGAGAATAAGGTCTGTATAGAGCTCATTATCCAAAGTCGTCCCAAGGTCTGCGAGCTCTTCAATATAGCCGATCATCTTTAGGACATGTTCTCCCACTGATGACCCGATAGCCAACCTCGCTCGAAACAAGTTCTCAGAGGTCTCGTATCTTGCTATACGAGATTGCTCTCCATAAAGTTCCTTTGTATGGAGAAATATGCCATCTAGGGTCATATCCTCGTGCCTCCTCTGATGTTTATTGTTCATTGAGGCAAGCACGATGCACTTGGCTTTCGCGCAATCTAAATCCCAGGTTTTGCGGATTTCCTTATCCGCATTGCTGGATTTGGGACCAGGGACAGCAGGTGCCGTAGCGGTGAGGACGTATCCCAATTTGTCATAGGTCAAAGCCATTTTGACATTCCGCAGCCAATCTTTATAGTTTGGCCCTGTCAGTATATTTTTCTCTAAAAGTAACTTAAGTCCAGTCATTTTCAGGGTCGCTGCAATTAGGAGAGAGAGAAGAAAACTCTTTAGCATGATGCTCTTGCAAGTTTAGAGTGGTTTTTAGTTTATCTAAACTGGATGGCTCCCACTGTTTCTCGAATCCTTCCTCAAACCATAAAAGAAGAATTAGCCAGGACTATTCTCACTGTACAATACTTGCTTAACCGTTCAGCCAGGCTGGTGTCGGTACTTCGAGGGAGGTTTTCCAACGCTTTCGCGAAGTTCCTTAATTAAATAACCTCTTTTCTCTGGGGGCGTAACCCCGCTGACACTTTTCTGGACACCTACTAGGTTTATAGCATTGATCGTTAAGTGACGAATATCCTGATAAGTAGCATATACTCACAGTAGGATCGGGATCCAAATATCATCGTATGATAATGTTGAAGGAATCCTACCAACATTCATCAAACTCCAAATGGTATGCATCTCTTTGCAAATTTCAGTTTCTTTAGAAATTCCCGATATAAGTTTTTGCCCCATGCTCGTATGACCTTGACGTATGCCAACAAATCATAAGTCACATGTCAAGTTCTGCCCATCATTATCTTGTTAATTTGAACCCACCCGTATATACCCTTGACGTAAGCCAACAAGGTAATGCGACTGTCCCAAACCAACACATCTATCTATGCAACAAATGAATACCCCAGCAGCTACCAAATACTATGCCTTGACGTAAACCAACAAGCATAGCTTGAATACTACTGACCATCCATAAAAAATGACGGAGGGCTACGACTGGTTTTGGCGAAACCGTGAACGTAGTGAACTTGATATAACCGAAGGAACCTGATAGCTTTTAAAAGCAGTGGTTAAGTCTCCGCATTTAAAAATATCTGTTTTAAAATTAACCGAGTGGTTTCTTTTAAATTGTTCCAACGATTTAAACTTTGGTTTGTTTTTCTTTGCATTATAGATAATGCGTCCTATCATTAACCTATCATTGCAGAAAACAACGAAAATACAACGTCCTCTTATGCCATCCGCATTCGCCATGGGGTCCCGTCACCACCCGTTAGGTTACTTAACTAACGACAGAGCGGGGGCTGGGCTAGCGCGGGTGTAAAACATAAGTGACGTCTAAATAGCTATCATATATAGATATTGTACATTCGTCAGACGCAATAATAGGCATTCCAGATCACAGATGAACTTTATTGGATTTGCAAGTAATCCGTGTTTGTTTCGAGCCTGCAACAAAAGACGGATTACACAGTTGTGATGAATAGCCATTACCCCACCCAAGACCCCAACGGGTACGGCAAACTACCCGCCCGGCAGTTTGTGCATCCAACCTTGGGTCTGTCCTAGGAGCAAACACAGTAAAATGAAATAATACAACGGTGGCTACAACCGCAACCTGGATGTGCCCCGCAAAATAATATTACAACAAATTACATTTACATCAAATGAATTAAATAATAACCCATCACATAACCCCGGCTATACATCACAACAGTCCAACACAGTTCATATGCACAAACAGATAAAATCCATTTCAGAAATGTGCAACCCCCTGCCAACTGACATACTAGCAGTTAGGGGAGGTTTACGAACACATTATACAATCACAGATATAATCCAATAAGCAAATACTGTATAATTTCGATCGATTAAACACTTTTAATTTTGCTCCAATACTGCTCTGCAAATCTGAAACCTGAGCAAAAATTAAATATTCCAGAAAATCCCAAATATCACACAGAACCAACACAGGAAAATTGGGTTCATGACTCGGCAACTCGGCGGTGGAACCGCGGCGGATCGGTGGGATCCGCCGCGTTTCCGCGGCGCTTTAGCCGAATCATGTGCCCAATTTTCTTGGGTGTTCTTCTACTGTCTTTTTAAGCTTTCTGAACCTCCCTGAAAAATTTTAGGACTTCATTTAAAAATCGACAGAAACTGAAGTTTTCGGGCTTTTCCGGTTTCGTTTTTTCCGTTCGAAATTCATACAAATTTGCAAGTAAGTTATTTATTGTTTAGCGAGGCTATGATACCACTGTAAGTCGATGTACAACATCCCAATACTTGTGGGGAGGCGGAATTTTCAAAAACGAACTTGTTTAGTGAACAAACATCGACTAACCGCTTGAATCGAAGCTAAACGATAACTAACTTAAAACATAGAGTTTCTATGCTACTATGTTTAGGGATTATACCTAACGAATCGTGTCCTTCGTCTTTGTGAACTCCTCCTCCTCCTCGGCCTTCTCGAAGTAGTAGACGATCCACCCGAGAGCTTTACTCCAAGCTTAGCCTCTAAACTTGAGGCAACTAAACTTCTTTAAGTGCTAATCAAAGAAGCTAGGTGAAATATAGAGAGGGTTATGGATTAAGTAGTCTTACTAATCCTTGTACTCAACTCATGAGAGGGGAGGATTAGTGTTTGAAGAGGGAGAGCTTGAGAAGAGAGAAGATGATAAAGATAATGATATGAGAATAGTGAGATAACATGATATATATCAAGCATTTCTTTTTATCAAGAAAAGAATAAGAAATGAATTTAGCAACCATGCTTGATAATATCTAGTGATGATTCACTCAATGAGTCATTAAGCATTTATCATGCATTAATGACATGGATGAATCATCCATATGACTCACTAATCACATTCATTGCATATGCCACCTAAACCTCCTTAGTCACCATCTTCTAGAAGCTTCTCGCGCAATTACGAGAACGCCCCTCCTTTCCGCAAAAATACGGAAAAACTTTAGACTGTATAAATCCAATAACCGGATACCAGTAACTGGCTTAAACCAAAGCCGACTGGTAAAAACTGTCCGAAAGTCGTACGCGCGTAAACGCACGTATGCGTCCGAACCCTTGTCGTAAAACCATACGACCTCTATATCGTTTCGCCTGGAGTAGGGAAACTCTCTGTGTGGGACTCTAGAGACTCGACTTCTACGCTGGCAGTGGGTTTAACCACAGACCGCAAGCGGCACTAGCTGTACGTAACGGTCCCCAGGTAGATGTCGATAAGAAGGCCGATGAGGGAACCCATCCGAACTCCTACTGAGTCTGATGTGACAATCTCCATACAGTCCGGTCCGTTCGTCCAAGACTATCGCATATCGGGCCTAGGGGGCGGCAAGCGTCAGGCCCCTAATAGCGGTATAAGTCGTGTCGGAGGGAAGCCCATTACACCCTGAGAAACTACTGGAACCTACCAGCAAATCTCGCTTGCCCTGGCCAGGGACTTTGCGTAATGGCTCTCTGACACAGCGCGATATCAACTCCCAATACCGGGAGAGACGAATCCTGTCTAACCGCCACTGCCTCCAAGTGCTCGGGACTGCACCCAACTGCTACCTGTTTGCACGACTCCTTTGAGCCGTGGTAGGATAGCAATCTAAGAACAGTGGGACACACTCGAGGCGAAGTAGCAGTGTCAAGTTTGCGGACTATGCTGTACTCATGTCACCTAGGAACTGTTCACTGACGACTGGTATAAAACCAACCAACAGTTCTCTGTGAGTCCTATCCGGTGTACCCGTAACCTAACGAGCACCTGCATACTATCTCCAGTACAACGTACTGACGGCTGTGGGACAGACCATCTCCCCAACTGGGATGAGATGCGTACACACTAGTCTACTCCGGAGTATCGATGCTCTGTCTCGATAATCCAACGACCAGGGACCTGAATAAGGATGTGCTTGTAGACTACCCAGCCCCCATTAGTGTGACTGCCATCACAACGCTGGGAGTCAAGCAAGATCCTAAGAGCTCTATCAATACGTATACTCACATATTAAGATAGAAAAACCAAGTAGCATACTACCATGTTTAGCAAGACTGTTATATACATGTGAATATCCCAAGCTTCCATTAAGTAATATACAAACTAGTATGATACAGTAATGGCCTTCTAGGGCATAAACACTAACAGTGTGGATAGCCTGTGCAATGAAACCTAGACCACTACGGGTGCGGCAAGTTACCCGCCAAAACCTGAAGCGAGGCAGCCCCCTACAGCATAGTGAATGGACCACCCGGCACTTCACGGAATCCGGTAGCTTGAGCACCCCTCCTTGGGTCAACCTGTACCCCCTACGAGTGCGGCGAATAGTCTGCCAATTCTAGAGTGGGGCCCCTCTGCCTCTCAAAGCCATGAGATGCGGACCCGTTGCCCTCCAGAACCCGGCTATCCGTGCACTCCGTCGCGGGGCAAAACCTAGTACAGTAATGAAAAATAGTACAACAAGTACATCGACCGCAACCTGGTCGTGCCCCAAAAGAATATTATACAACAGGCAGTGACGGCAGTCCACAAGTTGGACGCTCGCCCCGCAATATCAAATGTACAAATAAACTCAAACAGTACCACCATTGCACACTGCTATCCACCACGACAAATCCGCAACATCACAGCACAACACAGAACATCAACGCGAATGTCTCGTTCGCAAACCCGTCTAAAAGAACTATAGCAATCAGACGCGGTTTACCGATCAAATGACATTCCCGGTCGGAGATATAATGTAAGCACTGTAAACCAACGTGTTTAAATTTCGATCGACAAAATATCACAAAATGGGCCCCACGAACAACTGGTGAACAGTAACAAAATCTGGGCCCAAAAGATATATACCAAAAACCCCAATTTCCAGAGGAGAACACACTGTACAAATTTGGGAGCATGATCTTACCAAATGGCCGCGGATGCGCGGCCAAACCATGGGTTTGGCCGCGTTTCCGCGGCGGTTTGGTGGAATCACGTGCCCAAATTTTGTCGGTGTTCTTATAAAACCCTGCACAGATTTCTGTGATATGTGGAATATTTTTAGGACACCATTTAAAATCAACAGAAACTGTCAAATTGAAAAAATGCGGTTTTTGATTTCCGGTTCGATCGATGTTTTAAACGCGTTAGCACAAGTTAGTATAGCAAAATGGTTAGGCTCTGATACCACTGTAAGTCTACGGTAGCGCCCCGGCCGTCTAAAAGACGCCAAATGCGGAACAAAAACTTTTTATCTGGCGCTATCGTATACTTTAACCCGGATCTGCCATTATTGCTAAACTAACAAACAGTAAAGAGTGTAGAAAGGTTATACCGAACGATCCGAGTCCTTCGTTCTTTAACCATCATCCCACGCTCCGTTGCGGCTGCTCCGATCTCGTCGATCTCCGATATCCTCGTCGAGGTGGCACCACGTCGACGATTCTTTAAACGGGCTCCCGCCTCTGACTTGAGGCAACTCGGTCGTCAAGTTTGCTAAAAGAGACGACCAAGAATGATGTAGAGAATGAGTAGATGACTTTGTCTCACTTCGTCCAAGTCCGTGGACGATCGGTTAATGAAGTTGCCGAGGGAATCGGGTGATGGAATGAAATGAGCTGTGAAATTCCATACACCCCAAAATCTATCATATCTTTTTCAACCATCTTTTACAAGTGAGAGAGTGTGTAAGGAAAGAGAGGGGGCCGGCCTCATATATGGAGGAGGAGATGATCGTAGGAGCAAAGAGGGTGACCACAAGGAAAATATCATGTGTGAACACATGAAAATATCAAGCACAAATATCTTAAGGAAAACAAGAATACATTGAAATCAAAGCATGAGTCACAATCCTTGTCACCGCTTTCTAGAAACTTCTAGAACCTTCTAGAAGCATGACTCACCCTCATCCAAGAAAAGATAAATCCGTCTTTAACCGAATGTTAAAAGACGGCTGATAGAAAACTGGAAACTGGCAACTTCCAAAAGTGATCCTGAAACGACTTTCAGGATAACCCTGAAACTGTATAAATATACCCGCATTTGTATTACGACCGAATACAAATGCAACTGAGACAAAGATATTATATCTACTCAATATAATACTCGGATCCGGCTTAAACCAAAGCCGACCAGTATCAACTGCCCGAAAAATAACACGTGCGTAAACGCACGTGCATTTTCCGAACCCTGCCATAAAACCATACGGCCTCTACAACGTTTCGCCCGAACTTGGGAAACTGTCTGTGGGGGACTCTAATGACTCGTCAGTACCCTGGCAGTGGGTTTAACCACAAATCGTCAGCGGCACTAGCTATGCGTAACGGCTGCCCATGGACTGACCTCAAGGGAGGCTGATGAGCGAACTCATCCAGAAACCCTACTGAGCCTAACAGTGACAATGTATATACAGTCCGGTCCGTTCGTCTATGAGTATCGCATATCTGCCTAGGGGGCTAGAAATGTCAGACCCCCAATAGCAGTATAAGTCGTGTCGGAGTGTAGCCCAATAACACCCTGAGATACTACTGGAGTACCTACCAGTAAATCTCCTGCCATGGCCATGGACTTTGTGTAATGGCTCTCCTAGACACAGCACGACCTCGCCCCCAATACCGAGAGAGACGAATCCCCTGCCGATCCGCTCACGTGCCTCCATATGGCTCGGGACTGTACCCAAAAACTACCTGTTTGCACGACTCCTTTGAGCCGTGGTAGGGTAGAAATCAAAGCACAGTGGGAACTCACACGAGACAAATGACGACCTCAGGTCGATGAACTAACCTGTACACATGTCACCAGGGAACTGCTATCTGACGATAGGTATAGTACTAACTAGCAGATTCCCGGCGAGTCCTGTCCGGTGTACTCATAACCCAATGAGCACCTGTATACATCTTAGGTGATCCAACTGACACCAGTGGCTTGTGAGACCGGCCACCGCCCCTCGTCGGGGTCTCGACTGTATACACTAGTCTACTCCGGAGTATCGATGCCCTGTCTCGAAACTCCCACGACTAGGGACCACAATTAAGGATATGCATATAAACCACCCAACTCTCACGTATATGCTCGCCATCATACTGTTGGTGGTAAAGCAAGATCCTAAGGGCTCTATCAAAGTGTAACATGTAATCAGTCACCTGAACATGTACACGACTGATAAAGGCAAACCAGATAGCATACTATCATCTCGAGTAAGACTGTCCTACCGGTATAGGTCCTCCGCAATCATTGCAATCACGTACCTGCTATCCAATAGTTGACTATGAGGGCACTATCTCCAACACAGTCGAGACCCCGACGAGGGGCGGTGGCCGGTCTCACAAGCCATTGGTGTCAGTTGGATCACCTAAGATGTATATAGGTGCTCATTGGGTTATGAGTACACCTGACAGGACTCGCCGGGAACATGCTAGTTGGTCTTATACCTGACGTCAGATAGCAGTTCCCTGGTGACATGTGTACAGGTTAGTTCATCGACCTGGGGATCGTCATTTGTCTCGTATGAGTTCCAACTGTACTTTGATTACTATCCTACCACGCTCAAAGGAGACGTGCAAACAGGTTTTAGTTGGGTACAGTCCCGAGCCACATGGAGGCAGTGAGCGTATCTTAAGGGGTTTGTCTCTCCCGGTATTGGGGGTGAGGTCGCGCTGTGTCTAGGAGAGCCAGAACATGAAAAGTCCTTGGCCAAGGCAAGAGATTTACTGGTAGGTATTCCAGTAATATCTCAGGGTGTTCTGGGCTACACTCCGACACGACTTGTACCGCTTTTGGGGGTCTGACTTTTACCAACCCCCTAGGCCCGCCATGCGATGCTCATAGACGAACGGACCGGACTGTACGGATATTGTCACTGTCAGCCTCAGTAGGGTTGCCAGGCTGGGTTCGCTCACAGACGTCCCTTTTGGTCAATACCTGGTAGCCCGTTACGTATTGGCTTATACCTCTGACGTGCTAGTGGTTAAATCCACAACTAAGGTGTTGACGAGTCTTTAGAGTCCCCCACATTCAGTTACTCAAGCTTTCGGGCGAAAAGCTGTAGAGGCCGTATGGAGATATGGCAGGGTCCGATCAGATACGTGCGGTATTGCACGGATCAGGATCGGACGGTTTGTACTAGAGGCCGTGTGGATATATGGCAGGGTTCGATCAGATACGTGCGGTATTGCACGGATCAGGATCGGACGGATATTACTAGCCGGCTTTGGTTTATGCCGGATCCTAGTATAGTACAGTGTAGATTTTGTCTCATTGCATTTGTATTTCGGTCAGAATACAAATGCGGGTGCGTATGCAAAGTATCGATGTTTTCCTGTAATTTATTACGGGACCAGTTTTCTGGAGTTGCCAGTTTGCTTTCCGTTTCGGCCATTTTCATTTGTATCGTTCATTGGCCGAAGATTGGTGGAGGAGGGCTTATTTGCATTTGTGCAAATAAGCAATTTGGAAGGGGTCTTTTGCATATTGGTTGGATCATGGTGGTTGCACCATCCCTTGACCATTTGACTTCTTCTTTCATGATTGATTGACTTTGTGAGCAATCATGGTTGTTGTTGATGAGTTTTTTGAGTGGGGTTTTGGTTAAAATGATTCTTGATCATCATATCCTTTTTTCTCTCTCCTTTGGATGATAGTTTTTCCCCCCACTTGTTTTTCTCTCACTCACTCACCATTCCATCTTGATGGCCGGCCATTGATTGAAGGGGGGCTGTCCAATTTTTGAGAGGAGGGAAAAGAGTCTCTTTTCATGCCAAAAATCCCGTTCATCAAATGAAAGATATAGTTCATCCCTCCACCAAAAGGCAATTCCTACAACCCCAAAATGAGACTTGAGCACTACACATTCTACAGCAAATCTTGGGCACGTCGACTAGCCAGCTTCGTGCCCGAGTTGCCTCGGTATTGAGGTGGGAGCCCGTAAAAGATGCAGACGATGTGGTGCCCTTCCGGCAAGGAGGCGACGACCGGAGTTTCCACGGCAGATCGGGACGACGACGAGAAGACCGGAGGACTTGGATCAGTTGGTATATCTCTCTTTCCCATCTTGTTGTTAGCTAGGACTAGTTAATGGTTCGATCCGGGTGTTTAGTGCGCGGTGGTGCCGGTTTGCTAGTTTGCAAAATTAAAGTTTTACGCTTCCGCACATTTGGCCTCGGGATGGAGGCTGGGGCGCCGCCGTGTACTTACAGTAATTCTTCATAACCAAAGTACAGTTTTCAACCTACGACACACAGTGAATGAGTTGTTAGACTCAACGGACTTATACAGGGTATTGTATGTTGTCCAGTGTCCATTAGGACAGAGGGGTTAGTCCTCATACTATATTCTGTTTACTTTTAACTTCTCTAGTTCTTAGACATGTGTTTCGTAGAAACACAGGGTCTAAGTTTTGAGGAGTTATAGGTATATGAATAAAGTAGAGAACCAGGTGTTGCAAGTATCGGGATTCTTCAAAGTGATCGGAGATGTAGATACTTGTATATGGTATTCAGATGATAGTAATGATTAAGAGAACTTGCTTCTCTTTCAGGTTACTCATAATTGGAAGCATTCCTAAGTTGAGTAACGCTGATCGACCTCCTTCCATTTAGTTGACATGCACTGGAGACAGCTGCATGATTTGAATCTGGTTCAATTAAATTAGTGCCTCTGTTTCTTGGATATAGAACAGTTCATATCTTGACATTGTTAAGATACGGGGAGTTGTCCAGCTTATGCTTAAAACCAGACTCCGGATAACTCAAGGCACGTTTCAGTAGTGGCTGTTTGTGGGTTGACCTGGGCTATGACGAGGGTTGACTTTCTACCATCTGGAAGATCAATAGTGATATTGTTCTTGACTCGCCACAGTTTTAATAAAAATGGACTTTTTCAGAAAACAGTAGTGGGAGTATGGTAGAACTGGAAGTGATTCCAGAACCGCAAACGATTACTGAAGATTTGATAAGAACCTAAAGATTCAATCTGGTTTGACATTCCATTGGCCACTCCGCAGATATGGTGGGTAACCACAGGCACCGGAGAGGTACTTCGGTATACTCAAGGACGGTGACAGGGAGGTTCTTGTTTACCCAGACTTGCCATTGCTGTTGTTCAGACTGTGAGACTCGGCAGGAGCATGAGTATAGCGTCGTTCTGAACTACCTTTAGAAGTATACGTCTATATGACTCTGCCAGAGGGTTGTCGTAGTCAGTGGGAGCAGCGGAATCATTGGTGGACATCAGGCTTATGTCTATTTATAGACTAAAGCAAATATAGCGGAGATAGATCATCTATTTCTGATGCGACAGTCATAGGTTTGACTTCATCAGAATGGGGGATGGATCTGTTAAGAAGGTAGTAGGGTGTGATGTCCTGGTATTTGGATGACATACACGGAGTAGGAAGTGATATTCCTATACTACGATCGGTTATACTTTGGTCGTCACACAGTGGTTTCTCCACACAGGACTTGGATATTATATCAGACATTCTGGTCACTAGATCTATGGTTTTAGATCTAGATTTGGGTGGTTTCCCAATCTGGGCACTTAGACAGCATTCTATGAGTATTTAGAATGGACGACTCCTGGCACGGTAGTATACCTGCAGGTGATGGAGTCACCCTCTATAAAGGTGTCTTATAGACTAAAGTAGAGAGGGATGTGCATGATTGGCAGATCACTTGCTTAGGCAATTGAGTCAATCATGAGATGTCAAGTACCGCACCAGATGTTGTTCTTGCAGTAGGTGCAAAAAGTTGATATTGATCTGATCCTGGAGAAACAATCGGAAGCAGTTTTAGAACATAAGTTTATGTTCTAGGGAATTGATAACGGCAGCCTCCTTTAGGAGACGGTTATCATTCCAGGCTTCCAAGGTGACCTGGATGGCAGAGAGGTTGTCAGAGTTATAGTTTTCCCTCTGACGAGGGGCAGTATTTTGGACAGGTGGTCCAGGTGGATACTGAGGGAAGGTATGGCGCAGGATACTGATTATGTTCAGTTGACGATACAGTCTAAGAAGTTTGGATTTGGAGTTCATTTTTAAGCTAGGTCCCATCAGACATCCAGAAATTCTAAGACGGGTATTGCTCATTTCGGGAGATGGTTTTCTCCGCGAACTTGAGATATAGAGAGACATAGAAAGAAACACCACAGCGGATCCACTCACTGAAGCTATTCCTCGAACGCAATAGTTTCGCAAACAAGCTTTGTGAGACTGACTAGTAGAGGAGTTGGGTGTTCGGTATCACACAGGCTGTGAGTATGACATCGCAATAATTAGCCTTGAGTGCAAGTGGGAGATTGTTGGAGATAGTGCCCTCAGAGTCAATTATTGGATCACAGGCACGTGATTGCAATGATTGAGGGAGGACCTATCCCGGTAGGACAGTCTTACTCAAGATGATAGTATGCTATCTGCTTTACCTTTATCATCGTGTACTGCTTTAGGTGACCTTACAGGTCATTATTGCATGTTGATAGAGCCCCTAGGATTCTTGCTTGACTACCAGCAGTATGAGGGCGATCATATACGTGAGAGCTGGAGTCTATAAGCACATCCTTAAAAGGTCCCTAGTCATGGGAGTTTCGAGACAGGGCATCGATACTCCAGAGTAGACTAGTGTATACAGTCGAGACCCCGACGAAGGGTGGTGGCCGGTCTCACAAGCCACTGGTGTCAGTTGGTTCACCTAAGATGTATACAGGTGCTCATTGGGTTATGAGTACACCGGACAGGACTCGCCGGGAACCTGCTAGTTGGGATTATACCAGACGTCAGATAGCAGTTCCCTGGTGACATGTGTTCATGTTAGTTCATCGACCTGAGATCGTCATTTGTCTCGTGTGAGTTCCCACTGTGCTTTGATTACTACCCTACCACGGCTCAAAGGAGTCATGCAAACAGGTTTTAGTTGGGTACAGTCCCGAGCTACATGGAGGCAGTGAGCGGATCTGCAGGGGTTCGTTTCTCCCGGTATTGGGGGTGCGGTCGCGCTGTGTCTAGGAGAGCCAGATCATGAAAAGTCCTTGGCCAAGGCAGGAGATTTGCTGGTAGGTATTCCAGTAGTATCTCAGGGTGTTCTGGGCTACACTCCGACACGACTTGTACCGCTTTTGGGGGTCTAACTTTTACCAACCCCCTAGGCCCGCCATGCGATGCTCATAGACGAACGGACCGGACTGTATGGATATTGTCTCTGACAGGCTCAGTAGGGTGTCAGGATGACTTCGCTCATCGACGTCCCTTTTGGTCAATACCTGGTAGCCCGTCACGTATTGGCTTATACCTCTGACGTGCTAGTGGTTAAATCCACAGCCAAAGTATTGATGAGTCTTTAGAGTCCACCACACACTCAGTTACTCAGGTTTCGGGCGAAACGCTGTAGAGGCCGTATGGAGATATGGCAGGATTCGATCAGATACGTGCGGTATTGCACGGATCGTGATCGGACGGATTTTACTAGCCGGCTTTGGCTTAAGCCGGATCCTAGTATTAGATAGTGTAGTTTTGTCTCTTTGCATTTGTGTTCAGTAGGAATACAAATGCGGTCATGTATTTGCAGTAGCGGGGTATTCCTGTAATTTATTACGGGATCAGTTTTCTGAAGTTGCCAGTTTGCATTCCGTTCTGGCCGCTTTTCCTTTGTTCCTTCTCGGCCGGACTTTTGTGGTGGAGGGGTTAATTGCAAGTTTGCAATTAACTTATTTGATGAGGGGTTTTATGCATATATGTAGCTTCCTCATCATGAGATTCCTTTTGAATCAATCACTTGCTTTCATGTGATGGTTGTGTTTGATTTGATGAGAAATGAAATGGTTATGACCATTATCATTTTAGATTATTCTTTTTTTCCCCACTTGATTAATTCCATCCTTTTTCTCCACCATGGAGTGAGGGCCGGCCACTTTGGGAGGAAGAGGAGGATTCATTTTGTGGTGAGGAAAAATGTTCATCTCATTGATGCATCAAAGATCATAGCTCCTTTTTCAAGCCTATCCAAAAAGCTTCATTCTTTCCTCCACATCATCCATAGCAACTTCTTGACCCCAAAGAGACAAGTTTCTACACTACATCTATATCACTCCTTGGACACGTCGGCTAGCCAACTTCGCGCCCGAGTTGCCTCGGTCCAGAGGTGGGAGCCCGTAAAAGACTTTAGCGATGTGGTGCCCATTTCGACGAGGAGGTGACGGACGAAGTATCCGCGGGAGATCGGAGTGGAGACGAAGACCGAAGGACACGGATCGCTTGGTATACTTCTCTACCCGTATTTTACTTTGCTAGTTGCTAGGTTAATGGCCCGATCCGGGAAAAAAAGTGCGCGGTGGTGCCGGTTTGCTAGTTTGCAAAGTTTTTGTTTCCGCGTTTCCGGCGTCGGATCGACGGCCGGGGCACCGCCGCGGACTTACAGTTTTTAGATGGTTTGAAGCCCAAGAAAATGTCGAGTCAGGGCACGCAAATTGTTTTCGGCCAGCCTTCGAATTTCGAGAGCCGGGCTATGTTTATTTTTTAGCTCAAAGGCCAAGATGCCCCAAAGTGCCCAATCGAGACCGCAAAATGATGTATGTTATATAGGCCCGCTGGAAGGAAGGCACGACGCATACGAGGCTCGGTTGGCTCGAGTTGTGGCGTGTAATATATGGGCTATGAATTACCTCTTTGTGACTATTCCAACATGAAAAGAAAGACAGCCGGCTCATGGAAAAGTAACAGCAAAGTCCCAAAACAAATTTATTAAAAAAAATAGAGAAAGATGGTTGTTTTCGAGTCAAAGCCCAAGGTGGCCCAAGTGCCTAATCAAGACCGCAAGCCCCGATGAATACAAGGCCCTGTTCGCGCAAGTTGTAACATGTACTAAGACATCTGACATAGTTCATACGCACAAAATCAACTCAAATGTCTAAAACCGTAAAATCAAAAACATGTGAAACCAAAGCACGAAAACGATATCAAGTGCAACGACTGTGCGAAAATCGTAAATCCTCAATCATCAAAACCAAATCATGCGAATAAATCACCCAAAACATCGAAATCTAGTATGGAGGAATAGTCCCGCTCAAGCACATACTCAAGAATCTCTGGCCAACTGTCGTGGTCACTCATAGCATGTCTCGTCAATGATCAAGAACTCTGGTCTGCTGGCGTGCGTAACATGACCACTCCTGGGTCCATGTCTTCTCGTAATTCATTCCAGAAAGGTCCTGTCGAGACTCTCCCAAATCATGCCTCTGCTGAGCTGTCCGGAAGTTATCGTCCTTTACTATATCTGTTTCTTGTTCCGGAACGGCTGCATACTCATCGCAACTCCTTCTGGAAGGTATATCCATGCACAATGCCTCGACATACGTATCGCATCTCTGATGTCGGCGGAGTGGAACGTCGTCTCATCAAGATCTCGTACGAACCCCTTACTCCACTTTCTCTAATGTCGACTGCTTCGGACTCGTATCATCGTGGCTGCATGGACTGAGCTCCAACGCCTATCCTCGTATCTGGAGTCTCCCAAGAATTGCATCTCACCACCTAGCATCCGAATTAAGTCAAGCCATCCGATCGAGTCGTCAAAACCTCATAATCCCCCAAGAGCTCAACATCTTGGGCACAGTTTAATAGTATCGAGTACATACCACAGCATCGGTGGTCCAGCCGTAGAAGGGCAAACCCGAGCCTCCCTAATGTCACCGCAGAACTGCCGCAAACCCTAAGGTTCAAAGGCTTTCACACGGTCATTAAGTCGAGTTAGGGTTTCATTCTTCTAGAGGGACCATAGAATTGCTTGCATGTCTTTCCGAATACTTTAAACTTGGAATAATAGGTTTCTGACATTCGATCGTCTCTGTCGACTCTCAACGTCTCCGTATGAAGTCGTTTCTAGCTGGAATCAATCTATCTGATGACCTCGCATCGGGGTAGCGAACGATCCACATGTCCTAGTCTCTCATCTTCGGGTGACTAGCGACCTCTATCATCTCTTAGTACAACTTTTACTGCAATATCTCCAACATCTGGGGCGATATCTCGTCGTTCGCAGCAATAACTGGCTCGCTCGTCTGCAC